>WOGP01003916.1:0-14613 GCA_015342065.1 Leptinotarsa undecemlineata | reverse complement strand
ATTCATAAGGCTACATAACTTCCGGAATGCTCTCTTTAGGTATAATGAGCTTTTTCTCTTCTAGCATCTACATAAGTCTTCGATTGATTATTTTCTCTAATAATTTGCTCATCGCACAACCAATAGAAATCAGTCTATATCCTTCCAGTGATGATTTGGATTTACCAATTTTATATATGGGTATTATCACTGATTCTGCCCATCTCTGAGGGAATACGTGTTCATTCCAGATGCGATTGTATATCTATTACTATCTATTACTATCTATTACTACTTTGAAACTTGAAATTTGGACTTTAGCCTCGAAATTTCGACTTTAAACTTGAAATTACGACTTTTATCTCGAAATTACGTCTTCAAACTCGAAATACTGAAATTACAAGATAAAAGTAATTTGACAATTACAATATTTAGGGGTAAAAGTCAAAATTTCAAGATTTAAAGTTGTAATTTCGAACGAAAGTGCAAAACACGAATGTCTCAATGTCTACATTGGATCTAGGTTATACCTTCAATTATTTATGCGCAAACCATTGTGGACTTTTTTCTGAAATAGTGTAAGTACATATTTATATTCAATTTTTTTCTTGGTGAAAATTTTAGGATTTCAGAGAAGTGATTTGTGTTTATGTGGTTCGTGCAAATACTTTTCGGTATATCGTTTACCAACCTATCCATCTTAGAGTTGAGTGAATATTTTTTTTCGAATTATGTGCTTTTACTTTTTTGTAGAAATGATACAAACTCTCACGACTTTTCTAAACTAGTTTGAATTTTTGAAACTATATTTTTGCGTACAGATCACGTTGCGGAATGTATAGTATTGACAGTTTCAATTTGATTCTGAATCGCTAATATTTAAATGTAGAAACAGTGATAATCAACAAACACTCCACCAATGCACTAGAAGAACTAATATAATGTAACAGCGACAAAAAGAAATACTTACTCATTAATGACTACAAAAACGAACAATGTATTTCTCTAGTTCACAACATCGACAGCAGATGGTGTATCAATTATTTTGAATCCCCTATAGTGTTATTAATTTTCATCAAGTAACGGGTAAGTGTATTCATAATTTACTACGATAGAACCTAGATCATCTAGGTGTCAACTCGAATTTAATTGGATAGCAATAATGTGAATATCACAACCGCATTGGTAAAATGAATGATTTTATTTTTTTCAGTAATAATTTAGTGTTGAATTTGGAAATTATAAAATGTTTGAATAAGCAATTAACATGCATCCCTGAACCCCTATTATACATTTACAAATTAGAGGTTTCAAACAACATTGAAACTTAATAAAACAAGTACCAATCCATTATGAAATTTCAAAATCACGTTGAATATAATCATATATTTAAAATTTCATAATGTTCTGCAACATGTAACCACCGTCGGCACTCCTGCAGTATTGACGAGACACTGGTGTTGCCTTATGCTCTGGGAGATATTGAGTCCATTGTGATGAATGATAAGTGCCTAATTTATTGGAACTATCAGTTCCACACCCTCGGACTAATACAAATTGATAAACCTGATATAGCCCTTCTCTATCATCAAAATAAGACGATATTCATCGTGGAGTTTTCAGCTCTGAGTGATACAAATATCATGCGAAAATATAAGAAAGGCAGATGAAATATCGTTTTTTTTTAACTCCGCAAACTCCACCCAGACGATAATTATTATGATTATTGGAGTTCTTGGTGGAATGATGCCGTACGTATTCTAGAACCGCAAGATATTATCGGCTTGCCGTATTACGTAAGAAATCTTGGGCGTGCACATACATAAAACATTCTTAGATCGTTCTTATCAGGGCAAATGATTTTCGGACCCAATGATCACTTACCTCATAATGTGGGAAATGTCAAAGGTTACTGATGCCGGTGGGCTCATCGTTGTGTCGAAGCTTCGTAAAAAGTGTCTATGCGCAGTATTCACAGAAGAATCAAATACTTAAGTTGAAAAAAATGAGATGTAGGGATGAAATTTTAACATAGAAGGATGTGATTTCATCGATGTGTGTCATATTTTTTTATAATTATGCACAATGATAGAAATGATGAAATCATTTAATTTGGCTATTTTATAGTGCGTTTCTCGTATCTAAATAGCAGAATCAGGTATCAGCTTTTCTACAAGTACCTAGTTGACGAGAGCCACTAAGCTTCATTGCAATCTAGATTATCGAATCCGTGGTATCTAAATTTCATCCAATACTCAAGTACCCCTTCCTTTCAAGAAGGCATTTGATTTTCTCTCGATAAACTCGAAATACTAAAAAAACGTATGAGATGAATGAATAGACCGACTGTACATTTTGCTGAAATTGTTCAATTTCTAATAAAGACATCGTTGAGTAACCATGTTTTTACTGTTCTGAATTGGCGTGAGAACACCATATGAAAAACAAAACAAATAAGTAAATTTGAAATATATTTATTTATCTCCGATAATGATGCAAATGATAAATGATTGTTCAACTACTTATGAGGTTATTAGTAGTATAAAACAGTGCAATGTTTATCGTTTCAATATCAGAAATCGATAGACGGAAAAAGGATACGTTCTAATTTGTTCGGATTTGTTGAGCTAGCTCTGAGTAATACATTTTGTAAACACCCATTAGTTCAAATAATACTATCGGTAATATATTGGATCATGAACCAATCCATGAATATTGAATTCATATGAATTCCAAGTCACTGTGATATCTCAGGAAATGAATTGGCGGATCGATCAGCAGAATTAATTGCCCAAACAGAAACAACTGAGAATATCCCAGTCAGATGCCAGGACTTGAAAATGTATCTGAAAAATCTGTCCTTCCAAATGTGGCCGAGTGAATGGGAGAAATTATAGACTCAAAATTAAAAAATGTTAATCTCTCACTCAAACAGGTTTTTTATTTACCTGTCCAAACAAGAAAAGAGCAGACCTTCATTACACAATTGAGGATTGTTCATACCAATCGCATAAATATATTCATGCTTGGAGGGTAAAGACAGTCAATATGTGTCCATTGCAGGAAAAGGTTAAGTGTAAGACACATTACAATTGAATGTTCGAACATACCGAGGTAAGGAATAGAATGGGTTTCTCGCAAAACATTGAGAGATGTTTAGGTAACCAGAAGACAGAATTGAGAGCAATCATAAGTTTATAACAGAATATATTTGAGTTGTAATGTACTATCCCAAACTTCAAGGATATACAGGCCTTTTTTAGCTGATCCCATTATTGGTAACTCCAAAACGGTAAGACCTACAAAATCGGTTGAATTAGACGTTGAAGTTTTCTATTTTGGGGAACGTGTCGACGTGCTGAATTAACGGTTTGGTGTTGGCGAAAAAACTCCAGTAATATTCATTACCTTTGGTGTTCGGAATTAGACTAACCTTGCTCAAATCTAGTTCTTATTATATAGGTATTTGATGGTAACCTTAGTTTCTTCTTCTCATTTGGTGTTCAGAATTAGATTGCCCTTATTCAAATCTAATTCTTACTATATTGGTATGGATGTTATTGTTTTCCTGAGTTTATTTTTCTCGTTTGACCTTTTCTTCCCGTAGGCTTTTCTCAAGTTAAACAATTTCTATATTTAATAGTTAGATTAGAAGTTATCACTTCTGTCGGGCGTCCCGAGACGCATACGTTTTTTTATATACGGACCTCTAGTTTTTTATCGATTTTTGTAGCCACTGTGATAACAAATTCAGCTATGTATTAAAATACAGGTCTACATTAAAAAAAAGGCGAGGATGAAATCCAATGCACGAAACGTCACATTCCAAATCGGTTTGTATCAGATTATAACAAATATAAAACAGTACTGAAAGTTCCTTCACCTTGTTTATATCATTCGAAATGACGCGGTAGAGCCAAGAAACGAAATTCGGCAAGTCTAGTTTTTGGCAAATATTTCAAAAACAACCACTGATATTCCCGTTCTGAAAAGAAATTATTCTGATTCCCCAGAATAGGAAACTTTAGTCCAATTCAAACGACGTTATAGGTCTTACCGTTTCCGAGATAGCAATAGTGCGATTACCTAAGAAATAACAGCCTGTATAGTCTGTAATTTTGGCTAATGACATTAGCAGTTGATGCTATGAATAAAAAAATAGAAGACATTGTAATTACTGGCTCAATGAGATATAGAGATTATAGAGGTTAAGCGGATTCCCTTTTTACTCCACTAAAATTCATTCATTCATTTCATCTGGCTAAAACACAATTCATGTATGCGTCCTTCGAAATAAATTGCCCCTTTTCCACTTTCTGTCATTAATTCTACAGGTTGGAAGCTGGTATTTTATCGGTCCTAGAGTCAAAGAATAATGCATGAGGTCGAGCTAGGAGAGAAATTATTACTTCGCAATAGTTGGAAATAAAATAAATGAGAGTGAATAGTGATTCGTATTATAAAAATACAAATGTATATTTATAATGCATGTGTATACGATTTATGAAGCAAGAGATTATTAATCCACGTGGATTGTTAAACTACACTGAAAAACATATACAAATCGCCACATGAGGTTCGAAATATTTTAGAAAAGTTGTTGACGAAGTGAAAAAACATTACAGAGATGAAATTCCGAAGAAAAAGCAATAAAAATGTATATACTCAAAAAACTGTATAGGATATCAGTTATTGAACTGAGGAATAGAAAAAAGAATTATTCCAATAGAAAATTCGAAACATTACCCTTTTCCCGCTTTCAGAGTAGAATCTGCCAAAAAAAACATCTACTTTCCTGGCTAATACTACGATGGATATTGGATGGCATCCAATAGATGGGAAAACATGTTTTGGCTTTCTACTTCTCCATTCTACTTCCATCTTTCAAAGAAAGTAAGGAAGCAATCAATTCATCGTCCCAGTAAAGAAAGAAAAGAAAAGAAATAAACTATAAAATATTTATCAGAGCAACAGTTATGTGTGCAAACGATACGTGGGTATTGAAAAATTCAGATGGAGAATATTTAGAGCGATAGGACAGGAAAATATCATGGAGAATGTTTGGAGAACCTATTGGATAAAAGAGAAAAAGAAAACCTCGCAACTGAATTTATATATGAACTGTATAAAAATTATTCTAAAACGTTCAGTAATGTCCATACAACATACGCCCTGGACCTTCTTGAATTCGCACCCCCTTCCCCTTCCCTTTGCCATTACTTCAATCCGCTCTGTCGTAATACACCTCTCCAGTTATAGCGAGATTTCTTGACATTTGAATTGTATTTAACTTTAAAATGCTTAACAAGTTCAAAAGAATAGCCTCGGTCAGAAGCAGGCGTGCTGAAATTCATCGTCTCGGAATGCTTAGTTTCCGCAGCTTAAAAGCATAAAGCTCCTTGAGTTCTAGAGACTCTCAAGAGAACGAAAGCTTTTCCTTAGGGTCGGGATGAATTGCCGTCTCCATTACAGGAGAGCGGCAAATTTTCGAATTGGATAAAGTACAATTTCGATAACGAAAAAAGCTAAGGAGTGGATACTCATTTTCTACAAATGTTTAACTGGAATCTCATGAAATATTTGATTGGCTAAATACAAAATTTCAATACTTTGCTAATAGAATCTGCATAATTTATTTATTTATAAACAGGCCGGCATGAATACCTACTTATAAAATATATCAGTTAGTTTAAATTGAAATGGATATATTTTTGGTAAAAAAGGAAAAATTGTGGGAAAGAAAGAAATTAACTTCAAAATAAAATATTTACAAAGATGAATTTCATTAGTTCGGACTTCCATTGTCTGATATTATATAAAATCATTTGAAATCCCTGAAATAACTAAAAAAGAAGAATTAAAAATTAAAGAAAAATAAAAATGAATAACTGAAAAAAACAATTAAACAAAAAACCTGAAATGAAATAATAGTGAAATGAAATACAAATAAAATTGAACAAAAAATAAATAAAATATAATTAAAAAGTTCCAAAGAGATTCCAAACCAAGTTAACTCACGACGTCATCACACGAAGACGTGGATACTAACAATAGAAACGTTGTGAACTAACTTGGCTTGCAGTCTCTTTACTTTTTAATTTAATTTTATTTATTTTTTGTTCAATTTGTTCCATTTTACTTGTATTTCATTTTACTATTATTCTATTTCAGGTTTTTTGCTTAATATAATTGTTTTATTTTCAGCTATTCATTTTTATTCTTGTTCTGTAATTTTTAATTCTTTTTTAGTTATTTCAGAGATTTCAAATCATTTTATATAATATCAGACAATGAAAGTCCGAACTAATGAAATTCATCATGAAACATTGTCAATTACCTTTAAACAAATTTACAAAGATGTATAAATCTTTCATAGAAGTTACTTTCAGATGCAAAATCAAAGAATAAAGCCCTTCCGAAACAACTATATTCACATGAAAATTGAATTACATGAAAGGAAAAATACTAGTTTCATATGAATATCAAATTATACGAAAATTATATTTTTCTATTCAGTTTGTAGTACTCCAGTACTCCAAAGACTCGTTGTGGACTTGAATCCGATATCATTCGTATAAATACCACACAATATAGTATACTAATGAGATAAAATTTTATTTTCCATGTAACAACATCTCCAATGGTATACTTAGAAGTTTCAGAATAAGACACTTGCCTTTTAACCCCTTCAGACCTGATTTATTATTGTTGGGAAGAAAAAAAAGGTCTACGTGTAAAGTTGTTCTGAATGGTCACAGATGTGGTATCGATAAGTGAAAAATGTCAAAAATGACTTTTTTTGAAAAAAAAATAATAGGTTCAATTATGCACAATTCTATTTAATGAACATTAAACAGGATGAAACAATATGATAAATCAAGAAAATTAAAGTTTATTTTCCTCATTATACAAAAACAAAAGTAAGAAAAATACACAAGGACAATTTTTATAATGCACATAGGAGTGCTATTTTTATTTTTGTCAGTGATAAATCGACAAAACAGTTTCTTTCTTTCTTGATGCATAAGTGCACCTGGCACTTCCTGCAATAAAAATGTGTCTTTTTATTGCATTTACTGTACTTGCATCTCTTGCCTTCTTGATTTCCATCAAGAAATGGCAAGTGATCAACCGAATCATGTTGAACTTCTGTCAATGGCCTATGCTCTTCATTTCTTTTCGGTAACTTGCTGAGGTGTGCCACTTGGACGCCCTCTTTTAGTTCTGACTAAGACTTTACAAAGACAGCGATATGTAAACGAAACTCTAAGAATTCCGCGTGTTTATTTTTTGGTATTTGTAGTCTGACACAGTCCCCCCGATATTCAAACCAACTATTTGCTAATGCAAGATCCACTGCATGAAATATAAGACGCAGGGTCCATTTCCGGAAACGTATATAAATTCGGTACAACCCTATCATTTGATCGAGCAGATCTACACCAGCCATTGAATGGTTGTAAAATTTTACTATTTCTAGGCGTGCAACACTAATATATTTCTAACTGCTCTTGTCCCATCTAGAAACTTCATCTATATTCCCAGATCCAATATAATTTGAGGCTAAAACAACACTCCGGCTCTCTAGCCACTTCACCAAAACAATATCTTTATCTTCACTAGTTACTTCGTCATGAGCACCTCTTCCTATTTGTTTCAATTCTTTGTCTCCTAATACAGGAGGATTCGTAAACCTGTTTATCGTTATTGTTCCCGCGGCAAATATCGTATTTGTTTTCAACATTTGTAGAAGCTGATAAGAAGATAAATAGTTATTAAAGTATAGTTTATGCCCTTCATTATCCATTCTTTTTGCAAGATGCAGAACAACTGATGCTCCGAGGCCAATTTTTTTTTAGAGAATCTTGGTATAATTCAGTAGTAGCTTCTTGATATATTACAAAGTCGTATGCCATTCCTGACTTTCCACACAAAACAAATATTTTCACACCCCATGGTGTAGGTTTTCCCTTCACATATTTTTTTATCGATATGCTTCCCCTAAAGGGAACCATTGGCTCATCAATACATAAATTTTCCTGTAAGTCCAATTCGAGGCAGCGTTTTCTAACAGCATTGTATAGGGGGCGAACTTTGTATAGTTTGTCTTGACAATTTTCCGGCATTTCTACGCAGTATAAATTAGTTCGGAGTTGGAAAAACCTATGACGTGACATTGTTTCGTGAAAAAGATTTTAGGGTTCTGGCTACAATATGTAATCCAAACAAACTTTTCATTTCATCAGCATTTGTTGATTTGAAATTAGCATTATTCTGAAAAGCATATATATTTGTGAACTTGGCGATATCTTGAAATTCAGTTTCACCAATGTATCTCTCGAAATATTTCAAAGGGCTAAGTACTTCTGGATGGACGTCTTCATTCTCTACTTCTTTCCAAACAATTTCAGGATTTTTGAAAACTACCTACACCACTTCACCGAAGCTTTTGCAGTTAGTTCAAACTTCTTACGACCAGCAAGAATTGACAGTGGTATGTCATCCTCTTCATCTGACTCTGATTCTACTATCTCTCTTGTCTGTGGTCCGATTTTATCAGCACCAACCTGAACTTCTACTCCTGAAATCGCATATTCGCTTTCTATATATCTCCTCTTTCATCATCACTCAATCAATATCCGACTCAGATAAATTTTCGAATATTTTCAACAATTCATCAGCACCTTTTTTATTCTGGGGGTTGTATCGTAAGAAATGACAATATTGCAATTTTAGAGAATAAAAAATAACTAAGATGAATTCGAAATAATCGAAAGAAAAGTTAAATGATATCAATTGGGCACAATTATAAACATTGAAGAATCGGCTGGTATGCGATCGAAACAATGCTGAAAAATATTCATTCATATATACTAAATGACTTTTCATTTACTTATATAGTAACTATAATATATATTTTTTTCGTAATGATATAGAGTAAAGTATTCAATATTTGATAAATATGTGGTGCGTACTCACGGTGACTTTGTTTACTGGTCAACGCCACCTTTACTCAAAATACCATACTGCATGAATTCAGTCTGACCCGCACCTGCTACATATGCAATCAACCGAACGTTTTGTGCATTATTCTGCTCAAGTGGTCGCTGGCGCCGAATTTATATTTGAAACGCATTTATGACTGTGTAAAATGAGTGTGCATAATTATGACCAGAGGATCTGAAGGGGTTAATACATCATCATCACCGTTCTGGATAATATTACACAATGTAGCTCACATTTCATTCACAACTTTAAGACTTTATGTCACGAATGACACAAATCTACTCATGTTACAATGAGTGAGTATGAGGGGTATATTTTCAGGAGAGATCATTTTCTGGGAAAAAAACATTTATGACTCTACAGCTTTATACAAAAAAGTGTGAGAAACTACCGATGTAAAGAAGAAAGCAATTAAGTTTAAGATAAATTCTTCACTATTTTTTGTATAAAGATGGAGAAGGGAAAGCCAAAAGCTTTTTTCAAAAAAGATCATTTAGATAATGACAGCACATTCATAGTAGTTATTATTACAAGATGAGTTTGTCATTCTGAAGATAATACGGAATATTGGAAAATATTAGAAAAGAACTAGTACGAGAGGAGAAGGGATCTACAATAATAATATAATGATAATATAGTTTATTGATCTCATCTCCTAACATTTGTATAGAAATATAAAGGGATATACTCTTTTTTGCACATTCCATTTCACGTGACAGTCTTTAAATATTCCCAGATATTTCATTTAATATTTTGCGGTTATTTCCATAGTAATGTTAGATTCAATTATATTTATGTTCACAAAGTTAGGTAATCTATTACTGTAGCTAGTAGAAGATATAAAAGTTTTAGATTCATTAATGGTGAGTAGGTAACCTACTCCTAAAAAAATATTTATTGTATCGAATTTTTTTTAAATTTTTTTCGTGATTTTCACGAGTTATCGACATAGAAGAGTGCCGTCCGTAACTTTAACAAAACTAATCATGCCTTCTTCAGATGGTAAGTTGAATAATTTATTGATATAGTTATGAAACAAAACAGGCCCCCTTTTTAGGATTGCTGAATTCACTATTGACTTTAACATACTGTGATATTTCACAGTATGTTATTGATACAAATCAAAATAATTTGTTCCAATGCATTAAGAAGTTCCACATGCTCCAGTCGGATGAACGAAGATGCATATTGAAGGTTTTTGTCATTTAAGACTTTACATATTCTTGAAGTAAGGTGTTCAATTGCGTCTTTCGATCATCTGGCTTCTTAAAATGCGTACTGTTTATTACATATAAATTTAAATCGATCTAAGTCAGCGCCTATTCTTGTTTTTTTAATTGTTTTGAATTTTTTGATAATACAGACATAAGAGTCCATTTTGTCTCCAGATTCATGAACAGTTTTACTCACAGCTACTTTCATTAGTTTTGTGAAGTGCCCTTTTTTCAAATATTCATCAATAATTAGTGTCAAAGGAGACATGCATCCCTGGAGCCATATCATTCTTCAAGTTTTTTATTATAATCTCTAATTCAATTTCATCTATTGAAGACACTTTGCAGAATTTTTATTGGGCTTTTTATTTTTTTGCTTGATAGGTATTCGATAATACTAGAAGAAAAGTCTGCAAAAACTTCTGCTCTTCAGATGGATTTGAACATTCCATATCATCCGAGAGTGTTCTGGACTGTTTCGCAATGACCTGGGATATTACAGGATGTTCTCGAACGGTCTAAACTTTTTTCGAACATGTCAAAAAATTCCAGAATATTCGAGTATTAAGGAGTGTATAGAAATTCTCTCAAAAGTTCTCGTTTGTTTCAGAACTTTCTAGAGGGCGAAATCTCCAGCCCTTATATCTTTAAAATCCCTACCTTCAGCTAATGTTCTTCAAAAGCACACGTTACAGGTAAAAACAGGAACATTTTTCATGGATTAGGAATAAAGATCTACCACATCGTATAATTCCCTTGATGTTTCCACAATAATCTGAAATGTTCCGATATTTTCCTGAGCGTTCCTAATTATTCCCGAATACTCCATAATGTTCCTGGATCTCGTGGAATGTTGTGGAATGTTTTCAAATACTCTAAAATATTTTGGACTGTTCTAGAGATTTCAAGAAAGCGAAACTACCACCTTCATATCTTCAAAAGTAGCTATTCGAGTAAAAATCGGAACATTCGTAGAAAACTGATGTGACTCTATGACAAATGAAAATGTAGGCTTAGGTATATTTTCTGCCACCCGTACGAAGCCGTTTCGGATAGACAATGAATAATTTTTACAAGTTCTATTTCTTGCTATGAGCATCATTGAAGAATTATCAGTGAATAGAGTGTAGCTCATTAATTTTTTTTTTTTCAGAAGTCCTCAATGACGCCATTTTCGACGAAGATCATGACGAAATGGTAGTGGTAAAGGACATTGAAATGTTCTCCATGTGCGAACACCACTTGGTCCCCTTCTATGGAAAAGTTTCCATTGGGTATCTACCCTGCGGCAAAATTTTGGGTCTGAGCAAGTTAGCAAGGATAGTGGAGATCTACTCCAGAAGGTTGCAGGTGCAAGAAAGGCTCACCAAACAGATTGCAGTAGCTGTTACCAAAGCCGTGCAACCCGCCGGAGTTGCCGTTATCGTAGAAGGAACGTAAGTATATTCCAGTTATATATGAGTATGTATAGGTTTGTCTACTACTAGATTATCACAGTTATTTTTTCTGATATTGGCAATACAAAATACTTTCAGTTGGATTGGGTTAATCGTGAAGCTCCATACACCGACTTTCCCCAAATTTTAGAACATTCTAGAACATCCAAACGTAAATAGAATATATGTAAAAGATCCGAGATGTCCGATGTGGATTCCTGGAAAATTCGGAAACATAAATAATATACTGTCCATGTTAAAAACTGTGTACACGACATGGACGGAAAATTAAATCTAGAAAATCAGGTACAAATAGAAAAACGTCTCCGATTTCGACTGTCAAACTTGAGTTATTATTTCGTTTATTATTTTATGCTGTTTTCTCAAGGTTTTCAACCTTCCACAATATGAAAAAATAAAAGCTAAATCACTATAGAATCTACTGAAGTGTGGTAAAGGGCAAACTGAAAAGTTCACCCCAAATAGTTACTGCGTAATATAAACTAATGGAAATTAATTAGTCAATAATTTGTATTAACAAAAGAATACTGCCGCCAGGTAACCAGTTGGTTGATTATGGAAAACCGCGGGTTATTTTTACGAAAACTTTGTCACTGATGTGCTGAAATAACTTCATAGCTGCCATAAAAAGGAACTTTGAATGAAGAGCCTCTCGATCGTCTAATTGAACGTTTCTACTTAGTGGTTTTTACAGGAGATACCCATTATGTTATCCAAGGAACAGATCCGAGACGAGAACTCAATGAAAAATTTCACCTCGAGAAGCTTTCACATTCATTGAGAAGCATTGAAACCCACTGATTGAAGGGACTGAAATTAGCAGGCCAATTCTCTGATTGCAGCATACACGAGAGTTGAAAGATAGTTCACAAATCACCTTCCTGCCTGTGATACTATTCGGACGTACTAAGAATATGGATGAAGTGAAACTAGAAGAAAGCTGGAAGCAGATTCACGACGTGGCATACGAAATTTCATTTGATTCAATCTGGAAACCATTGTAGACAGATTAACTGATTATCGAGGCCCAGGTTGGTTCGGGAGAGACAATAAAGATTTTATTCAAGATAGAATAATCTAGAGAAGGTAGCAATAAAACGAACCTAGGATCCAAATCAAATTTTCAAACCTCTCGAACAATATTTATCAGCTATGATCACAATAATACAATATAGAATATTTCAAACGTTCCACACTTCTCTAAAATAGCATAGAATTCTATACTATTCTGGAAATTTTCTAGTCTCTAAAAGACTATAAGGAAGGAATATCTGCAATAGTTTAAATTAAGTCATGACTATAAAATATATCGACTATAAATACAAGATATATTGATACTTCGAGTAATAACATTTCGATTATTTTCTGGCTTAGTCAACCTCGGCGAGTTTTATCGAATGATCAACGGTTTTACTCATGTTTCGAATCACCATTAATACATCCATTCATTCTGTCTAAAATATTTATGACAGACGCCATTGCATTTTTTAAATTTTGTTTTTATTTTTTCAGGCACATGTGTATGGTTATGCGAGGAGTTCAGAAAATCAATAGTAAGACAGTTACTTCGACCATGTTGGGAGTATTCCGCGATGATCCCAAAACAAGAGAGGAATTTTTAAATTTAGCTCAGTCTAAATAAATTGAACTGTGAAATTTTGAGAGCTTCAGTCATATTCATTTATTGAATGACATGAAATAATGAATGTCCAATTCTCTGTACAAAAACCATTACCTAGATATTTGACCATTGACTGAAGAGCAAAAGAAATAATAATTGGGTTAAGGTTGTTGAAAAATTGCTTTAATTTATTTATTTATAAAATGTACTTAAAAATATAGTGGACCATAAAAATATATTGACAATTATTGAAGATGCTAAATTGAAAGATATATCGAAACATTTTATTGTCTATGTCACTGTGATAATAAAAATTATATTGGACGTTACCATTTTTATTGTATTCAAAAATATATTACATATATTTATCGGAATTATGTCTGGTAATATTATTTTGCCATATTGTCTATTTTCTTTAGGTTTAATAAACTTCGGCAATTGCAGTATTTGTATGAATTAAATATTATTTTAGTAAGTATATACGTTATTCATATGAAGACAATCGATGTAGGGGCCTGCCTATCACTGAATGTAAAAATAACTTGAACAATAAAAATATTGTGTATTGAAATCATATCGATTATTTCAATGACCCACTGGGTTCGATTGGGTTCATGATCAATACGGAATTGATTTTATGTGCCTTCGGAAATGTATATTAACATCTTCAGGAAATCCACAAAGAATGTTACAGACTGAAACCTCAGTTGAAAACAAAGCACCAGGTTGCCCTGTTTCGACCTGCCATAGGTCCCATCTAGTCTAGACTGAAACACAAATACATTGTTGGACTCAACTATCCTCAAACCAAAGATCGGGAATTAAAATCCTCTTTTAACAGATATTTCTCACGTGAGAATGTATCTAGTTTGAGGTGGATTGATTCTACTACGCTACATAACTGGCTGGAAATGACTAGCATGATCAACATAACGCACCCATAGCACGAGGCTAATGACCATAGTAGTCGATAGCACTAAAATTAAAAAAAGTTAATATAAGTAGGTACGAACATCTCTTGCAATCGACAGAAAACTGAAATCTTGTTATCTTTTAGTCTCATTTTTTACCATGCAGCGAAAACTGCCGAGATATACGAATGTGATTTCTCATTCAACGGTCATCTTGGATATTTTATATCCATAGTATATTACACAAGATAATGATTTTTGTTTCATATTTTTTATCACTATAATATTTTTAGACCTATCGCGGTGACGCACCTAATCTAAAAACACCGATTTTATTCTACACTATTTTGATATCGCGAATAAATATCTTCATGAAATACCTTTTCATGCACCAAAGAGTTCAAATGAAACTTTCTTACCTCAAA
>WOGP01003914.1:0-14614 GCA_015342065.1 Leptinotarsa undecemlineata | reverse complement strand
GGGACGGGACGGGACGGGACGGGACGGGACGGGACGGGACGGAATGGAATAGAATATTATAAAATAGAATGTATGCATCCATTAATGAGCTAAAAAGCTATTGGGCAATTGATTTCACAAAATAACAGTTTGACTAGATTGAAACAAACAGGATGAAATAACATAAATACTGTAAGTACATTGAAATATCAATAAGAGTAAAAGTAATCCTTGATTTCATTGTGCCTCTATTGTATCGACCGTTCCCTAGTTATTTTTCTGTATCTATGTGTACCTAATGCATAATAAATTCCAGTCGGTTTAGAAATGCATTCCAGTGCCACGCTGAAACTTTAATGAAATCGCGCAACGCGTCAAATTTTCTTCAAGAAACGCATTTCTACTTGAAAATCTATCTTATCTACTTGTTATATCTTAACATGTGAATTTTGATGAGTACGGGGTGGATAATATATGTTTGATTTTCAGAAATGTGTCCCGCTGGTAACTGAATTTGGCGTATTTCACAAATTTCTTTTACAATCTCAATATCAAATGGCTCATTCAAATGCATTCAACTAAAATGCACGGTATTCCTGTGAATAACATCCACGAATATGATCTATAGTTTCCTCTAGATCGGTATGACAAGTACATGAACATTATTATTTATCGTTAGCGGAAAATCTTTTATCAAAAATCACTCATGTTTTTTCAAATATCGAAGCAACTAACACATCTCCGTTCAATTCACCCAACGAATATTTCGACTGTGATCCAAAGTAATGTTTATTTACACAAAGCCGTGAAATTTACCTGGCCGATAGCCCAGCATCTCGATCGTGATGAATACAATACTTTTCAAGAGACTTCAATAACCTCAAAATAGTGTGACTGTGATCGGAGAAATTGTTGTTTTACGTTATACCAAAATTTATGGTATAAACTCTAGTTGAATTAGTTCGATCTCTAAAGTTGAACGAGAAATAGCGATTTCATATTGAAGGAATGACTGATTATTCAGATGGACTTTCGTGCCTTATCCTTTATCTTTCTTCAAATAACAAGTTGGAAGGTATACGAACATGTGTCCTGTAAACGCCTGTGGGAAAACAACTACTTTCCTGGTTAATTCGATACTGGAAATATATTCGACAGACATTTATGAAAATTATCTCACAGATGATAGTCTGGTAGATGCTTTTCTGCAAGATTATTCTACAGATCGGTTTCGAGGTATCACCTCTCAACAAAGCAGGAAGGATCCGACACAAATAGCAGTGTATTTGGGACTCAACTGACTTTAACGCTCGAATGTTTGTAAGAAACCTTCGTCAAAGAGAAAGATTTGTTAACAGCTCAATCTCGTAAACTGAGCTACGAAAGCAGGAAAAATCACCATATGCACCAATACTTTAATAGAAATCAAAACAAGTGTGCAACCTGTATCGAGGAGAGATACATACGTATGAGAAAATGAATATTGATTTCAAAAATCAGTATGTTCCGTGATTCATCCGTTCTGTTTTTTCCGTTTAAATTTTTGACAAAAAGTGTTTTCACTGACAATGTTCTCAGGTTTTCTTGAACAAAATACAAGCACTACAGGAAAATACTTAAGACGTGACTTTGCGAAAGTAGTGATTGACGTTGAATTTGAATCGCTGGAAATTAAATCCATTTGGAAAAACCCCAGGAAGTTTATTCCACATAATCGCAGTTCTTCAAATGGAAGTGTTCTCAAATAGTTAAGTACAAGGTGTACTGAGGTGATCCTCAAAACGATGAGTAGCCACAGTCGTCGCGTATTTCTCATTTGAACACCTCCCGTGAAAGTATCTATAAAAGAAAGACAAATCTCCAAGCGTTCTTCAATGCTCCATACTATCAGCGTTGCAAGTGATGATCATGTATCCAATCAGGCGAATGGCTCTTTTCTGGATGGAATCCACCAGCTTCAGGTTATGCTTGTGGGGCGAGCTCCATACATGAGAACAATACTCCAAAAAAGTTGCTGAGATGTGTATTTTTGGTTCGCAACAGTTGAAAGCCTGGAGGTTTCGACAAGCAGCCTTTGTAATTCCAGCGACATGATTGTGCCAAGACATGTTGGTGTCCATTTTAACCCCCAACAAACTTATCGAAGCCAAAAGCGGAATTGTCTGTCCTGACATATTCGATTCGGAGACGTTTGGTGAAAACGCATGCCTGGGTTTTCGTGGGATTGAATTGAACCCGATTTCCTAGATCCCTGGAAAAACCAGCGTTGATGATGAAAGTATTCGAGATTTATGGCCACTTGCAGGGAATGTTCTTTCATAAAAATTGTCCGATAAGTCATAACATCGAAGTTTGGCCAGCAAACCCTCAGGCTACCTACACACGGTGACATACGATGAAAGGTCGCCTTTTGATATTTGTTTCCGAAAGCCATATTGATGATCGCTTAAGAGTGAAAGCCAGCAAAGCGACCCGACTATAGTTATTCGGAAGAGTTTCCTTGTCCTATATGGGAATAGGTTGAAGGCGAGCAGTCTTCAAACAAAAAGGAAAAACCCCTTTATTTTAAAACTAGTTGAAAATTCTGGAAAGTACTAGTGCGAGTTTATTGGCGCACTTTTTAAGTAAGATGACGGGCACTTCATCACGACCAGACGCCTTCTTGATTATTTTGCATAAAGCCTGTCGGATATAACCTACCGTGTAAGTGCTTTGGAAGAGATTAAATTTCGAAAAACGTATGATTCGGTCTTCAGGTTTATTTTGATTTTGTGTCAATTTAAAAATTCACACCACCATATATAGGTTTTCAAAATACATCGCTGATCAACTTACTGATTTAGAAGACTTGGTTGAATTCTCACGATTTCATTCCTGATATAAATACTTACAAAGTACTCATTATGTACTTTATAAAATCTGGTGGAATGTGACTACTTTCAATTCGAGCTTGAAAAATAGAACTTAGTGATTCCAATCTGGCAACTTGGCCAAATTATATTGATTTCTATTCGTAAAACTTATTTTCTTTTTATATGAATCTCTCCTTGAAATAGTCAAGAGACTAACATAGGAATGTAGGCATTCACGACTGGCGTTAATGTTTTCCTTGGTTTTTGGGTTTTCCTGAGGCCGTTTTTGTTTATAACCTTCAAACGTTTCAACTGCGGCAGTCATCTTCAGTGGCATGGTCGAAGTACTCTTCTTGACGTGTCAACTGAAACCGAAGCTCTCATATCTGCCGCGACATTTGATGCTGATTTTTCACGCAAACTTCTAATTATTATATGCGTAAGCTTTCGATAGGAGACTGTGCAATGATCTTTATGGCTGTACTCAAACTGTACGTTTTATCTTCTTCTTTGTTTTTTTATACGGTTAGATACTGTACTTGGGTTACATCAGGTAATATTCTTTGTATTGGTGTCTGAACAGGTTCATAGCTTCTAGGAATGTGTATTGTTTTGTGGAGTATATTGAATGTTAGGTCTTGTTGTGTTTTGATTTGTATTTGTTCTTCGATAAGTGAATTATGGCCTTTGTATTTTATTTCTTTTTTGCAATAAGTTTTTGAAGTTCAATGAACACTCTATTCAATGCTCTTTTTTTAAATAATTTTATTCCAAAACGGAATAATTACTTTGCAGAATTTTTTTAAACATACCTTCCTAATTAGTGTTTCTTGCTAAATGAACATCAGTCATCAGTCAGTTATTTTCATGACTGATTCATAATACCTGTGAGTATTAGGTTCGTGAAGTGTCGCTCAAAAAATGTACTTAGCTTCAATTCAGGTACACTATGTACTTAATTGACCATGACAGAATTTAGGAAGATATGTTATTCAAGAAACAAACTTTAAGTAATCAGAATGAAAACCTTCAAAACGTAACCCTCGTGAATTTCAAAAAAACTCGTTTTTATGTATAACACTGCCTGATTTGAGTAATATTCAAATTGACTTCAATATAGGGATTAGCATAAATCAAGCGACATATATCTAGATGAAACAATAATGTTAAGGATATAATATTATTACCATTATTTACCAATGTGAATGTGTTGAGATCCATTCAAAAGCAGAAGTCGTCATGCTAGTCTGAAAATGGTGATGTATTGTTTTAAATTCATTGTACTGAACGGGTTATGAATTATTGTGACTTTTTGAGAATTTAACTCGTACGAAAGGTGAGTCGAACTGAAAATAGTGTCGCTAACAACTCAGAAAAAACTACCAGATTCTATTTATGAAAAATTTTAAATCTTTATAGATATAATCAACTCAGTGTGTTCCATTATTTTCATAGAAATACCAAACTCCGGACCCAGGGTTCTAAGTAGACATATTTCCAGATCCTGAAGATTTTCAACTTGCTGTGGAAGTTAGCCAAGAACCACAGCTAGATGTTTCCATTATAATAACATAGTGTTTGTTATTTCATCAGGAATACATGTCAGTACTTAAAAGAGAAACATTGTTTACTGGTAATAAAATAAATGGCGAAGTTCATGATCTAAAACGCAGAAAATAATAGATGTTCTTCCACTTGATCCTAAATAACAATGTTTAACGCTATAAAAAGATAGTAACAATGAAAAAGACAAATCAAAATGACACTTAATACGAACAACCGTCATATTAGTTGTTGTAAACACGCCTTGATTTTGGGAAGTAAAGAGATAATTCTTGACTTCTGATTTGAATTTGAGTAGCTTCAAAGTTGTTATTTCACCGGTTGAAGAATAATAAAGGCAAGCGATTTGATACCTGGAGGATCGTTTATACCTACATTTTCGTCTTGAACTTCGTTGAATAACTTCTTTGATCAATTACCCAAACACCAAACAGAGATCAATTTTCTTCTCCTGAGGATGCTAACTTTGTTGGCGAAACGCGCGTCGAGTGCAAAAATATTAGTTTGGTGTTTGGGTAATTGATCAAAGAAGTTATTCGATGCAAAGTTGTTTACAGAATTTTTTCATGGTGGAATGAAAAGCTCTTCATACCTAATCTTCATACCATAATAGGGAAACGGGTCTAAGACAATTAGAAAACCTAGAAAAATTATATAAAATTCAATATGGCACTAAGACTAAGACAATTAGAAAACCTAGAAAAATTATATAAAATTCAATATGGCACTAATCTATTTCTCTGACTAACAAAATATAAAAAAATACCAAATTTTGAAGCGAGGATGATGGGGAGAAGAACAGGTTGGTTAATCCTGTCTAAAGCCTTTTCAGCTTGGCGGAACACCTTTCAAAGCGTAACTAAGACTCGCATACAGCCATTTATTCGTCATCATCGTTGTTATTCAAGTCTTGAATGGGCTTCCTTGCCTGCCGTGGAGTTTATGCTCCCATAAAGGTCTGAAACTGGTAACACAAATATGCGGTTTGGTGTCTGCCTTGTGGCAGGGGTGGCTGGACCGCTTTTTGCGTTGAATTCATTTGGTGGTGCATCTTGGCGATCCAAATGCTCGTTCATCCGAGCGTCTTGGCGCCTTTTGCGCTAACCTCCTGGTGATATTATCCGGGAAACGGTCGTCAGCCTTAAGGGGAAACGAGTAGGCTAACTTCAGGAAGTTATTCTGGGCAAGTCCGCTACAGGTCATGGCAGTTGTGGCATACTGGTAGCGAATGGGTCTTACGAGGTTGATAAATATCTATACTCCCTTGTAGGCAGGTCCCGGCTGGCAACTACGAAAGTAATGCTACTCGGGAAAGTCATCGAGATATTTTCCTATGGGGGAGTGGTCTCCAGGACCGCACTGGAGATCGAAGCGGAAGGGAGAAGGACCATAGGGCCTTTCAAAGAGAAAGCTGTTCCTCAACGTCACTGGAAATCAGAGTAGAAGGGAAAAGAACTGTAGGGTCTTTCAAAGAGCTCTTCCATAATGAGAAATTTGTCCAGCAGTTTTTCTCAACAGTTGGAACAGTTGGTAGCAGAAGTTGCAGATTTCAACCATCAGATAAAAATAATCTACACTCAGATGAATTCATATAATAGTTATTGTTGAAGAGTTAATGACAATGAAAAAATTGTGCTTAGAACGTTTCTTATTTGCTCTGCTTTGATCCCAAGTGGCGAAGAAGAAAATAGCAAAGTTACACATGGTTCATGCTTCCTTTTTGAGTTCATTCTTGAAACAAGTAGTATCGAAATAAATACTGAGGGAAAAGTTTCTCTAAGGCTGAAACATTTTTGTAGACTAATGCAGAACCATTTGAAGATGGAATTCCGCAAGAAGCAGTACGTTTGCTCAGCCCAAAGAAAACTCCTCTGCGACTGTGTAGGAAGTGGTTTACGTGGTGGCCCAAGAAATACCCGGCATAACAAAAAAAAACAAACATTTTGCAAGGCAAATCTACACACTTTTCCCAGAGACGTTCAATAAATTTGATACCGTTTTTATAATAAGAACTTTTTTGCTCTTCAAAATAGCCATTAACTGTCGACATCCCTTCTTCATTTTCGCTATTTTTTCAAGTTAAGGAACAGAAAATAATCCGAGAGGGCTAAATCTGGCGAATAGGGTGCATGAGGTAACAATTCAAACTTTAATTCGGTAATTTTGGTCACCATGATGGATTTGTGAGCTGGTGCATTGTCTTGATGATGTAACAAAACTATTTTCTTAGTCAATTCGGTAATTTTGGTCACCATGATGGATTTGTGAGCTGGTGCATTGTCTTGATGATGTAACAAAACTGTTTTCTTAGTCAATTGTCGCCATTTTTGCTTCATTTCTTCATTCAAACGTTACAATAAGTTAGCGTAATACTCGTCGTTGATAGTTTTACTTTTTTTGATTGTTCTTTTATCTCGGGTGTGAAGTGATAGATCCATGTTTCATCCACGGTTATGAAACGACACAAGAATTTTGCTTTGGTGCTGTGAATCTTCGTTAAACATTCAATTGAAACACCTTCACGACACTGTTTTTGTTCGAGTGTGAGCAAACGCGGCACCCATCTTGCACCCAGATTTCTCATGTCCAAATTTTCTGTTAATAAACGTGCCTACTGAGTCTGCTAGCTAGCGCACTTTCAGTCGACGATCATTCAGTACCGCTTTTCGGACTTTCATCACCATTTCTGGAATCGTCACCTCATTTGGTAGTCACCCAGTGTAGAATCCAGTTCGGCTTTTATATTGGTTGGGCTGAGGCCTTTCAAATAAAAGTATTGTACCACATAACGGTGACTACAAAACGAAACTAAACGACGCAGCGTCTTCAAACTTGAAAGATATGCTTTGTAGATTGTTCACTTTCTTATACAGTGATATTCTTCAAACATATACTGCCATCTCTAGGTCAGGGCGGGCACTCCTGAGACCACTTTTCGAAGTCCTACTCTGTGCAGGAAAAGCTCTTTTGTGTGGATGGTACAAGTGTTGTGAAGGCTATAGTCTGCTTACGAAAAGAGGCTGGACGCTGTATGATTGGATAAAAGTCTTAAACTCATTAGTCTTATTGCCGTGAAGAGCAAAAGCCCATCATCAATACTGGAATATAATCAGTATTTGAAGAAAATTTCCTATGGAAAAAAATAATAACATAATAAAATGAAAGCCAGCGAGGTAATGGCTTGTCTCGAAATGGAGTTTTTCTACTGGACTCCGTCTAATTAGAAAAACCAAAGTCGCCAACAAACAAGATAAAAATATTTCCATGTCCGCAACCTGTCTAATTATAAGTTGAAAACTTTTCACTGTGAACATCACGTCAGTTAATAAATTATTCAGATACAAAGTTTTTTACCCGCTTCCGGGTGCTACCGGCTTTTGATCATTTGTGACCAACTTTTTGTCATTAGTGGAAGCAAGTTTTATGAATCCCATGCGCGTTTTGATCACAATATACAATATCACATGACTGCTCTTCTATAAGGGCGGAATTTGGGGATGGCGACGTGAATAAATACGAATAGGGTATATTTCAACGGATTTACGAAAGATCGGTTTGTAGTCAGTTAATCAATTGGTTTCGAAATCCAGTTGGATTATGATTTCAATGGGGAGAAATTGGTTCGGTTGTATAAAGATTACAAACTTTCAGCAACAAGGGTATTGTAATGAATCTGAAGCCGGCCCTGATCGTTATCTCAAACCCCGCGGGAGGAGTGCAATCGACGAACCGCAACGAAAAGAATGGATTAGTACCGAAACCAATAAATGTCTTTAGAATGTTCGTCATCAGTATAAAAGATCGGGACCTCGCTCAGAGAAGGAGTATGTAGCTAGAAAGTGAATCGTGCGTTTAAAGAAACGTAACCAAATAGTGAAGATAAATTAAGCGTTAGTTGTTCAGTGGTGTATATAAATTTGTTGTGTTAGTGAAGTATTGTGAAAAATAAATTTGTTCAAGACAGTTAATTCTTTAATTCGTTACAGTATCAATTGTTCATTGGACCAGATCCATTTGTATATAATTGGTTTCTTGTTGGACGTTTTCTATATTCTTCTGGACTATTCTTGAGTTTTGATCCACATCCATGAATTTCTTGCGCATTGCTACTTTTTTGTTCAGGTGCTCTCTGAATGGATAGTGTCGAATGACAGGTCAGTGTCCTTGCTGTAGACGACCCCTCCCGATATAGAAGGCCCCGACACTCTGTCGAGTGAGGCCCCAATGTCCCCCGTTAACAGATGAATAACATCTTCATCCATCTCACCCCAGCCAGGTAGGGATACACCGTGAAGGGCGGCATTGATGTCCGAGGACTTTAATGTCGTCATCAAATACATCAGATTTGACACATTCGTCCCTCTGACGAATCTCAGTCCAAAGGGTAAGGGAGCCATGCTTCAATCCTGGTTAAATTAAGATGAACACCGAGACGAGTCAGAAAGGGACAGTAAAATAATTATTACAAATTCAAGGAAACAAAATTAACAAATATGATTACTAGATTACAGTTCACATATATTTTCAAAATCAGCGTTCAAAATTCAGTGAAATCATAAAAAACGTCTCCTAGTAACGGTTGCTTAACTCGAGCCTGAAATACACATATGTTGAAATTTTTACCCCTAATCGATTTTAGTAGAGCAACAAATAATTTTGGAACGTAGTAGATGATTCCATTATGACTTTTTGTAACTGTCGATGTTTGACAGAGTGACGGTCCCACCAGCCGAAGAAAAGAAAATCAACTCACCTGGTTTTCCAAATTTTCCGGCTTAGGTGGTTTCCGCCTCTCTCATATTCTAGGAGCAAGTGGATAGTACATTGGGTAATTCTATAATTTGATGCATATGAAAGAGTTTTAGAAAGAAAACACACAGTTTTTGAGGTTCGAGAATGTATCGAGTAGTCGGCCAAGATAACGCGCTGACGGAAAGTACAGTGCCCGGAAAATGTTAGGAACTGATGAAGGGATATAAATTGAAGATATTATTGCTGAAAGCATATTCATAACGTAAGCTAATGTTAATGATTGAAGATAAAAAAGAACCTAGGAACTGAGACTGAACGAAGAGTGAACATTCTCCCTGCCAAATAGGCAGTAATTTATTCCGAATAATTGGAGAGCAGTGGACAAAGTTTGATGCAAGGCCTATGCTCAACTCCTTATGTAATGCGTGAACTGACCTCTACCGTTATTTCGTCTAACCCCGGATGTAGTTTCTCAATTCCTCTTAATCGCCATTGAAGAGAAGTTCGATCACTTTTCATGGACCCCAAATCACCAATTGAAGAGAGGGGGAGAGGACACACGTGTTTCAGAGTGTCACTCGGTGACATCCAGATTTCCACTTGTTGAACAGTTACTGTGTTTTATGTTATTAAAAACATTTACTAAATGATTACCGTTGAAAATGGAAACTTATCCCATTCATGGGTGGATAGATATGATTTTAGCGATTGGTGACTGTTTAGAGAATTGCCTTTTGGCGTCGAGGATGTATGCCCAAAATTGTCTAGACCGGAATCATCCAAACAATTTGGTTTTCAAACGATTGCTATATGAATTTTATAGGACTGGTTTAGCTTATGAAAAGGCAAATAGACCAAAACCTATCATTGGAAATGAGGAAAATAATTAATTTGTTATTAAGGAATCGATTATAAAAAAAACCCTCATACAAGTCAATGGAAGAACGAGAAAGATACAGAAATAAGCAGAGGGAGCATTTCTAGGGTAATAAAAAAATACAAATTTCATCCGTACCGTATTCTGAAGCACCAGGAATTATATTCCATCGACAAATCGAATTTTATCTTTGGGTTCTGAACAAGTTTACTGTGGATGAACATTTTTTGGATTCCAAGTTTATTTTCTGATGAATCTACTTTCACAATAATGGCTTAGTGAACAGACACAATGTCCATTATTATGATGTGAAACTTCATTTCTTTCGCACTCTAGATCTGTTTAACGAAAATCTGTTTTTCTGTTCAACCAGCTGTCACACTCCTACGAACGACAACCCTCAGAAGTCGGAACTTGTGCGAGCTAAGGATTACGAGGTCTTACCTTAACGTGTTATATTTGCCCGAAATTATAAAAAAGTGACATTGATTTATGAACATTTTATTATAGTTAGGTACATAGCACCCAAAATTAAGTCATATTTTTCATGTCCTATTCAAAAGTGTAACGCAATACAAGGTGTTCCATTGAAAAATCACCTCAATATGTCACAATTTTTTGAGCCACCATGTAGACTCTAAAATATATTTCTTTTGCAGCCTTAATTAACATACATGTAGTGAACCGAGAAATACAATAAAAAATTATTGGTTTGGTATACAGGGACAGTGTCGTATAAGATGCCCCATCCTGTACGTTAGATCGTCTTGAGGTACAAGACAGTTCGGTATCATTCTAATAATTCCCGTATCAATTTCAATTTGAGAGCTACCGGTAGACAGCTGTTTCAGCCTATTGAGCATCGTTAGTACCGGGCAGGCGGTCCTCGATTGAAAACAAAATGTGAGAACCAAGAAAACCACTTGATAAAAATAACTGCGTTAGCTGCGCAAGCGGCACATGAGTGGAATCACCTATTGGTGTGACACACAAGTCAACTTGCCAAGTTTTTATGCCAGTGTTGGTAGTTTGACCAATCACATTTCATCATCAGTCGAGGGCCGCCTACTCGTAACTGACGATTCCTAACAAGATGACACAGCTGTCTACCGGTGGCTCTTAAATTGAAATTAATATGGAAATTATGTCGCCATTTACATTAGATCATCTTGAGAACTTTCTGCAGTTATTGTGCGAATACAAAAAAATATTGATTTTAATCTTCAACTCAGGTTGAAAGAACCTACACAGAACGTGTACTTACCAGAATCTATACAGTAGGTACTACGATGGATACTGAATTATAATCTAACATACATTAATGCAACAGGAGAACCACATTCTAATCAATCGAGTAGTTCACTTATGAACCGGTATCGAGGTATTACCTCTCATCACTGCAGGAAAGATTCGGCCCAAACACCAGTGTGTCTGCAACTCGATTGATTTCAACGCGACTCGACTGCGTGTGTGAAACCTTCGTCTGAGAAACGTTTCGTAGACCAAGCCTCAAGCGGGGAAGAAACAACTAATGTATTAATTCCCTAACAGTCCCAGGATCACTTCTGTTTGGATCGGATCTTTCCTGCACTAATAAGAGGTATTATCTCAAAACCGGTTTGTAGATGATATACTTGAACGATTTCAGTATTTTGCATACATGTCTGTCGAATATAATTCAATGTCCATCGTGGTATTATCAGGGAAAGAAGTTATTTCAGCAGGCATTTATCAGAAACTACTATGTAGGTACTTTGGGAAAGATGAGTATATCTTTCGAAATATATATTTTTTCATACAGTCCTCGATGCAGACTCATTTTTTTTCTATTTCTTTAGGTTTCTTACATTATACTGCCTTCTCAAAACCTCTATGCAAAGTCCTGGTTATAAAGACAACTTGTACATTGTCACGTTCCGAGAGTATCATAACCACCACCGAAGTTGCTTTAGCCATCTTCACTACTAACTTTCCCAACAAATCTACCAAAGTGCCACCGGACTACAAGCTTAACGTGAAACATTCACGAAGATATCACAAACCAAATCCTCGAGGATCCGGGGTCAGAGCAGCCATAAAAGAGGGTTAATAAAATTAGAACAGAGGCAAATGTTGAGGTTTGCGCTCACTCAAGACAGACTCAATAAAACATTTACCGTCACGTTTTCGGAGGCTTTAGTTTTGTTTGTTGAATATATTTGACTAAATTAAATTAGGAGAAATTGCATTTGCTTGCACACGTTCCTATCTCATAATTCGGTTGTGCCTGTCGACTGTCTGATGAATATACTCTGACAATAAGCCAAAATTTACTGTGAAAATTGTAAACAACAGGACTTGAAGTAGTTACTTGAACATTGTTCTAACTAATATTTCACGGTTGTTATTTGATAGATATGTTTACTTTGGAATAATGAATCCATTTGTTGAATTTATGGCAGACAGGTATTGGTATTCTGAATGGCAGTAATAATAACTAGCATATACAACAATAATTTGTGTAACTAGTGCCAAAAGTGGAAATTTGTTGCATGATGCATGAAGTTTGCAGCTCCAAACAGAGTCGAGAAGCTGCAATCATGCTGAGTGCAACAAAGCTGGTTTTTGCATTTGTTGCACACATTTTTTCACTATTTTGAGATAATTTAATATGTAAACATCGCAATCAGAAAAATTTGCTATAGTAAATTGATGGATATAGCCGTTACTACGTGGTAGGAAATCATATTGAAAGGAGAAATGAAAATTTCTATATTTTTTACCACTTTCAACTTATTTGTTAACTTTAACGTTACTGCAGTAACGTTAGTTACAATTAAAAGTGATCAAAAACAGAAATTTTCATTCCTCTTTCCATCTGCTATAGTAATTGACGTATTAAGCCCACATTATCTCTTATGCTGAGGGATGAGGTTATTGATGATGCAAATAATAGATTAGAACAAGTTAAAAAATGGCTAGACCAAAACCTACTTAGCTTCAATGTGAAAAATATTAAATACACTTCTTTTTCTCTGATTGCAGGTGATCAACCAATAGTAAAGAAAAGTATTCATGTACACGAGAATAATTGCCTGAATTCTTTAAGATGCAATTGTCCGAAAATTAGGAAATGTAACAGTATCAGGTATTTAGGTGTTGTGATAGACCAAATCTCAAGGTGGGAAAATCATGTTATATCTTTGACCAACAGACTCAGACAGCTAACTAGAAAAATGAATGAATTGAGAGGATTTCTGAATGATAAAACACTAAGAGTAATTTACTATTCATTAGCTGAATCCATATTACAGTATTGTATAGAAGAATGTGGAGGTTTATTTCGCAATAATTCAACAAAACTGCAGTCAATGCAGAAGTAACTGCTGAAAATAATATAAAAAACTTTTTTTTTTTGGCCGAAACTGTACAACCTTGTACCTCATGTACTGAAGATAATAACTAATTTCCATTAGTACACACAAAAAACAAAACATTTCGTTCTGAAAAATCCAATAGAAATTCACAAAATAATAAACTGTTTATTGTGTAAGTAAGTTTGAAAATGTCCATATAGGACGAAACTGCAGTAACGTTAGTTACAATTAAAAGTGGTATAAAACATAGAAATTTTCGTTAGTTACAATTAAAAGTGGTATAAAACATAGAAATTTTCATTTCTCTTTTCACTTTTTTCTCTGCTAAATGGTACGCAAAATAATCTGAAAGTTGACAGTTCTGATTTTGTCAATACTCAGAGTAATAATAAGACATAGAGTTGCCATGTCTATACCGATACAATACATGTATTTTGAAGTGGGTATCGTACTATCCTTTTCTGTACAATAATTGGCGAGGGTGGTGGCGATTAATGAGGGGATATGGAGAGTTTGTTTACATTTGAAGTTGAACCATAAAACGGTGGCGGTTGGTTTAATTCATAATTGGAGGAATATTATATATTTATAAAATAAATGTTTATTTGATTTAATAATACATCGATAAAAATAAAAACAACAATAAAAATTAATTGGCGCTTCGGGGTGACTTCATTGATTCTAGTGGCGCATTTGCTTTTTCAGCTGCAGGTGAAAATGTATTCTGTTTAAATTTAATGTTTAATAATAAATAATAGGAAATTTAATTTTTATTAACGATTATTGAAATGCGGCCAGTTTTTCTACCACCTATTAGATTTTTATTCATGTATGGCTTTATAATAAAGCGCGTGGTTTACTGGATTAAAATTAAATTATTTCAAATGAACTAATTCATTACAATGATAAATGTTAATTTTAAAAGTAATGAACTTTGCTTCATATAATCAGATGAAGAAATTTGTGATTTATTCTCAGATTTAATGGACAACCGGTACGGTTTGTGAGGTCCGATATGAAGAATTTTCGATTAGAAATCATATAAATTTATAATTACGATTGAGGTTTGATATTATTATGTCATTTCATTCAAAATTGATATCTAGGGGTCTTTGTGGACCGATATTATGTTTTTTTTTTCAATAATTCATGCTGACGAACTCTATAATTACGAAAAATCATTATTGTAAATGAATAAAACTGTATTCAAAAATGAAAAATATGTTTTTCATATG
>WOGP01003913.1:0-14616 GCA_015342065.1 Leptinotarsa undecemlineata | reverse complement strand
GTTGAAAAAGACAGTACATAGTACCACTACTCGCCACTAGATGTCGTTAAGTGTCACAATATACAATAATAATTGAAATGCAAAAAAGTGTAAGGTTGCTTTAATAATTTTAAATAATTTGATTTGAATAATTGATGATTGACGGTAGATAACATTTGAACTGACTATAAGGATACGCTACACAACAAAATGGACATGATCAATAGTATTTTCTCGTCTTCATCTCTTCATATATACGATAGGTGGCACAGTGATTTCCTCAAAAGCGTTCTGGTTTAAACAAGTGTCCGAGACTATTTCGGACTGTTTGAGATTTTTTGTTATTTGTACGCATCATGTCTTGCGCATTTTCCAAGTTTCGAATGTTAGAATCAGAACAAACCTAGAGAAACATTACCCACGCTATTGGTTAACGAGGGTAGGTACTTATCCCTTGACAACAATACACAAACAATCATACAGGGGCGTATCAGTGTTACGCCCCTGTTACGGAAACACAATTTTAATTTTCTTCTATATTCGCAACAATGCTTCTGAATTCACTTTGTGAAGTAGTCCAATCCACATCAATCAATTTTCATTGAAGTTGTTGGGTAGTCAAAACATAGCCGCAAGTGTTCGAGTTCTACGAAGAGGTACAATATATTTGATCAAAGCTTACAGTACAGAATGATATATCATATTATTGATAATTTTGTAGAAGAATATCAACATACAGAGGGTAAGCCTATTTTCCGTAGATTTTAGCCTCGAAGATGAGCCCCGTAGTAGTCTGGGTCACAAGATCCTTTTTTGAATATTCTGTACAAGGACACCAAAAATTATGTCCAGGGCTCATTCAATTCGAAATAACCGCTAGCAACTTATTGAAAAATTTCAAGAGGGGCTCAAAAAAATTGGAAGAGTTATAAACAATTCAGTAAAGAAAAAAGGCGGTTTGGTTTTTGCAAATATCTCGGAAAATAATAAAGATATCCGAAATTTGAAAAAAATCCTTGAAGGGAGAAAATTTCCTAAAAAATGTCCAAGAGCGGACGATACAGTCCTTTGAACAATGAAAATTATTTTAACCCATTAAATATCATTATTTAAAAAAAATTCAGATACCTTGTAGACACTTCAATAAACGAAAATTCATGAAAAGTATATTTTTCTCGTTATTATTTTATAAAATGTACTTTAGGTAATTAACTAATTTTAACAAGTTTCAAATTTACATTAAAACCCTGATAATTTTTAAACTATAGACCTCGAATTTTTTTCACTTCTTGGATCTTTTTTTGAAAGCCTTCAAAAAAGATTCCTATTGAAGAAATTTCATTTTCCACTTTGTTATTGATAATCAAAGACGTTGAAATGTGAAAAATTCAATTAAAGCAATTTTTTTTTCAATATTAAAATCAATTCGTATTCTTATTATTGAAAGTTACATAAAAATGATTTTTCCTAATTTTTATCTCTATTTGTTTGGAAAATTTTTATAAACAATTGTATTGTTTATGAGATATTTGAAATTGTTCACAAAGGATTTTTTATCAATGATGAATATTATGATTTTTTAAAACAAAATCGTTTCTTAAAAAAACATTTTATTGCTCAAAAACGCATTTGTTGATGAACAATTTTTTCTTGCTACTAAATATGAATATTAAGCAATAATTTTTTCATAATTTCTATTTGTCTTTGATATTTTGAACAAAATAACTTTTTTTATTTATTTTATCTTCATTTATTTAATAAACAATATATTTTTTAAATACTACCAAAAAACAACCATATGTCACTTTTTGTGAAAAAAAATTCTCCATTTCGTTTTCAATCATTGTTATTAAAATAACTCATAAACGAATGGAGGATGGTGACGGAGGATTCCTTCTGTATAAAGTCTTATAGAAAGAGAAGGAAACGTTCGATAATATAATAACTGATTATTATATTATACATATTTATTCATTATTCGAACACTACAACTTCTATCATTTCCGATGGTTATGAAGACGAATTTCAAAATGTTAAATCGTATGAGCATACGAATACGAAATTTTTTCAAAATAATCTCTCGCAAAATCACATTTGAATTGGATATGAAGTTAACAGAGAAAAAAGACATTTTTATCGAATGTGAAAAACAAGAGTTACACACAATTACATCATAAAATAAACATATTCCAATAACTTCGACTGAATAGAACTATAAATTATGTTGCTGTTCCCGAACTAGTAACAACAAGTACGAAGAAATTATTATCGATAACTTGAAGAACAACCGCAAAACTATAGCAAATTAGTCGTTAAAAATACATTTGTTGTAATCGCGCCTAGAATTCCTCCATAGAAAATAAAGGTGCAGTATATAACGAATGGGTTTAGCAATGTTGTAGGGTTCAGTTGGCCATGGGGAATCGCTAAAATCAATGAGTCAATCGCTTGGGAAATGAAAAGAAATATAAATCAAAAAGTAGCAGAATCATTGCATTAATCAATAATTTCGTCTATTTCGTTCTTTTTTTTTCTTGTGGGTTTGACAGCATTTTTCATTAATATCACCTTCGGGATCCTATAATTCCGTCCGGAAGCATATCCATAACTGCATTCCTCCAAAAACATAGGTGGAATTTCTACTCTGGAGAGAAAGATAGAATTCTCAAGTATCTTCCTAGCGGTAACTTCGAGAATCTCAATGAATGAACTCGGTTTCTTACAATGAAAATAAAACATCACTGATTCATTCATTTGCCATTTCGACTTCGATTCTTTTTGTAAACATTTTCATTTGATCGACCTAAAATTTTGAATAAATTGACAAACGCGCTTTTCTTTGCACGTACATACAAATTCTTCAGATGGATTTATTTGATACAGAGTTGAATCTTAACTCTAGATGTATATACATGTGATTTTTTCATTAATATACATCTTATACTTATGCCACCGTGGAATATGCGGTTACGAACGATCTCTTTCGGGAACTGGGCGAAATCTCATGGGGATGAACAGAAATGACCACCCCAATCTGCCGCTTGGAATCTACGCTGGACATAGCAGATCATCTCGTGATGTAATACAAAGGCCAATGCGTAATCGCATTTGAGGCGCCGAGGCCAAAAAGAATAAGAGAGAGCGAAGGAGACAAAGGTGGCAGCAACTATAAGTGCACCCTCCTCCTCCTCCTCCTCAGGAAATGCGCCTTATGAAAATTTGTATCACATTACTGAATCCTCACATCAAATTTTTTCTCAGAAATCTTCAATTGAATACATGAAGACACGAACACTGTTTAATCAATATTCATTATGTTCAACTTCCTGTGTAATATCCTGTATTATCCTAAATTCCTACGTGTCCTATTGAAGATTTAAATTCAATTATTCTTTCAACTGGCCCTGTAGCTGACAATAAGAAAACGCATCGGCTCATTCTAACAATAGAACATATATTCTGCGAGCTCATATATCAAGGAGTCGTCAGATAAACAAATACATCCAAATCGTGATTCAAGATTTCTGAATATTAATTGAGATGGGAACATAAATTTACGTTGATGTCTCTGGAACATCCTAGTAGAATAGCTCGAAGAGAATCATAAGTAGTATAGTAGAGTAAGCTGGATGAAAAAAGTTAACCGCTTGGAATCTTTTCTTGATGTGATAAATTGAGCAGGAAATTGAAATGAAGGTATAATGATTTTAATTTCAATATTTCATGTAAATCACTTTAGGAAAGCCATTTTACTTTCCGAAAGCAGTTTCTGTTCGAAAATAGCAATTCGTTTGCATTTGAAATGCTGAAGATTATATATTTTTTAAGAAAACGGTTTCGGAAATTTTTTTCTATGAACTGACCCACAGAAAAATCGAAGTTATCTGTTCACCTCTCATACTGAACAGTTTCCATGAGAAAAGATAACCCTGCAACCTTTCAGAGTTGTAAATTATCATGACTATTATGTTCCAGCCTCCAAACATGTGAATAGATTGTTTTGGATGAAATGAAACACCTTGAAGGTGGGACTCCAAATGATTGAGCAAAATTCAGAAAAAGTTTGAGCTGAGTTTTCTAAGATTTGAAGTCGAAAATATTTGTACCTTCAGCTTCATAGCAGTGGTATTGAGAAGTTGCCTTCAGGTACTCATTAGTTTCGAAAATAATGAAACATAAAGGTATAGTCGAAGTAAACGATAATGTGAACATTTAAAGTTGGCGGCACTCTCGAAGGCCAAAAAACCACAACATAGAAATGAACCGGCTGCGAAATAGTCCACATGGCGGTTCGTACTGCATAATTTTTACTAAATGAGTTTTATGATTGACTGAAGAGTCATTAAATTAAACTTGAAGTCATGTAATGGTGATTAGAAATCGGAAATGCGTGGATAGTTTTCACCTTTGTGTTAAGTTTAGGAATTGATCGCGATCTGAGTGTTGAAATTCGATATTGTTGCAGTTTAAAATGTGGCGTCTTTGGACAAATATTAATAGTAATAACGAGTGTGATAACAACGCAGACTTTTTCCAGTGTAGTGATTCCAATAGCGATGGTGAACAGTGCGAAAAAGTGACACCAATTAATAAGATTCGGATGCATTTGAATATTGAAGCACGTAGAGTATGTTTCAATGTATTTAAGAGTCTACATCTCAAGTTTGGTTTCGAGGGTAACAAACTATTACAAGCAACATCACATTTGACCGAAATTTCTTTCTCTACTGTACGTAAAATAGTCAAAACCAAACCTTATGAACGCAAGACGCCATGTGATATAGGATTGCCAAAACCTTTAGATGTTCATCCAATAAAATCACTGGAAAAAACAATATACGACTGTTACAGTGGTGTTAAAAATGTATTTAACACGCTTATAATACTCTTGACAACCATTAAAAATGTCACTTTCAATGATAGTTGTACAAAGAACATTTTATTATCAGAATAGTAGAACAAATGTGAATCTCAGAGAATGCGTTATAGTTTCAATTCAGTATGTACCTAACATGTATGATATTAATGGAAGTTCTTTTAAATTTATCTAGGATTGTATCTTACGTAGAACATTTCATTTATGTATTATTTAATAATTCCTAATTATTTTATATCAACATTGTGAAGACTAATTCAATTACAATATGTCAATTGAATCTATGTTTTCATTATTTTTTCAGCAGCATTTTTTCTTAACCATTTCCTGTAATTGAGTGTACACCTGTTGGAAATGAAGTGCTATCTATTTATCTAACTTTCATAAAAAAAATTCAGACTTCATATATTACGTATCAATTCAAGAATGCTATGATTTCTTGAAGTAGATATGAACAGTGAATGTGTGTCTTTCATCGATATTTCGTAGAAATAAGCCTTTTATGTATTTTCTGTCAAAATAGTTCCGACATATAAACAATTGTGAATTATTGTATTAGTTTACCTAGTTTATGGTAGACATGAAGTCGTGGTGGTAGTAAAAGATTTATTCAAATCTCCTTGCAGGAAAAACCATTTATGCATCACAATAAAAATGGCATGTCCTCGACTGAAGGTGTATTTATAGTTTCATCTCATTTTATGGAGTCGTAAATTCAAACGAACTATTACTTTTGATTCATTACTAACAAAATGCAGGATATAGACAAGCAGTAGACTATACAGCAGGGACTATACTCGATAGTCTTTTCCATATTATGGAATCATAAACACTTATTATTTCCTGAAGTACCTTTAACGATTATTCATTTCATAATTTGGTGATGTTTCTTATGATTTTTGTGTGAAAAAAAAATATTACAGTAAATCCATATAGATTTCAGACTGACGACGAAAGGTAGTATGTGGAATCTAGGGAGTAACGGGATTTTCAGTAAAGAAATATTTGAAAAAGTGAATAATTATAATCCTAAACTGCAATTTACTATAGAATTCGAAAATGATGATGCTATTTCCTTCCCAAATACCAAAACAATTCACAGAGATGATAATTCGTTGATTAGATATTATATATTGGTATTTCAAACCTACTTATTCGAGAAGATATAATATTAGTATTACCTCATCAAAAATTTATGAAAATCAATTTGATTCTCTGTTTGAAACTAGTTTATCTTCCACTGAAGTATGAAAAATTACTTCCAGTAACAAAATAATAAGAAGCATTTATAAGTTACCATATTTGGAACCAATATTGAATTTATATAAGACAAACCTTTTATTGGACTTGAATTTACTCTATGAACTCAAAATTAGCTGCTTCATTCATTCTGTAAAAAATAATACAAAGAAATCAAACTTAAATTTTATTCCAATTGGACACATTCACAATCATGCCACAAGACAAACCAAATTTTTGTCACAAATTAAGATACAAACAAATTTTGGAAAAAATCGATATATCATGATGGGATCATTATATATAATTCAAATCCAGAAAAAATAAAGAAGTATTATGCCATAACAAAATTCAAATATCAATTGAAAAAAAATCTAATTAGCGGAATTTCATAGTTTGCATTTTATTTCTATTACACGTTTTCAACATATACTTTTTATAACCAATTTCATTATTTGACTGCATTTCATTGGTATTTTTTTTCTAGATATAATATGTGTTTATTGAAAAGTATGTTATTTCTATTATTTTATTATAATTTATAGTTAGTTATAGTCCCTAATTATAAGCATTCATTGTTTCTTGGGACAATAAACCGAGTTGAATTGAATTGTTTATATTAAAAAACATTCATTATTATTATTATGGAATGGAACATTTTTCAATACAGCAATTTTATGAATTTCAGAAAATATATAATTCCAATGATTTGCGTTTGATTATTGATTCCAATTTCCCAGCAATTGTTTTTAATTTTATTATTTTATTATCGTCGTGTCATGGTTCCCTCTTGGGAAATAAATTATGTTTGTGTTTATCAAGAAACATTCATTATCATTATTACGGAATGGAATATTTTTTATTGCAACAATTTTATGAATTCCTCAAAATTTATAATTCCAATGATTTTATCAAACTGTAACTATCAATACACATAAAACCTTCAAATGCGATATACAATAGCTCATTTTAGATAGTTTATATTCTAAGTTCAAATTACCTACTCGAACAGAGATGCAGTTTACATAATCCCAGTAAAATCTATTGTGTCCGGAGTCACGAATGAGCATTTTTCAAATTATCTCAAATGCCACGAGCAAAAAATCATTACTCTTGAATTCATTCATTATTTATAATATATCAATTACGCAAACGGTTTTGATGTATAGATAGCGTATGGAATGAGCAATAATGAAATATTGACTCACTTTTTCGACATTGATCGAATACCTGCATGCACAAATCTACTTCAGGGGGTATTATCAAGGATATCGCAGATAAACGAACGAGGTTCGTTTCGCTGAGGTTGGCCCGAGTTTTTCAAAAACGCATAGATAGGTGGGCGTGATTAATTTTTAGTCAATAGGTCACATAGCTCATTATTATTGTTGCGAAACCGTAGTACGTTCCGCCGAGGTTGGCTTATTTGATGCTGAATCATTTACTCTTATTATTTTACCCCTCCTACGAAAAGGGGGTGTAACTTTATCGCTGGACTAAATTCCATCAGCACACAATGAAATATATAGCATATATGAACCCTATTAAAAAAATTATGTTTTTCTACGGGTGCATTCAGCTATTGCTGAATCTTATATCGACAACTCCATAGCTAACAAAATGAAAATTTAAAAAAGAATAGTAGAATCGATTCAGCCTCCAGCGCCATTAGAACCTGAACACAACAATACTGTGGAAGGTCAGTACGTTTTCCCATCAACTTCAACTTAGACCGCAGCTAATATTTCAATTAGCAAAAACATGTTGAAATAAAACGACCTACCAGAAATTACTTTACAAAATTGGTCAAATATAACTGTTGATTACTATTTTAAATAAAATATAAAAATGAGTTAATGACATACAAGTATTATTATATAAGTATGTATTTTAATTTTCAATACTTGTTTCTCACTTGTTGCACAATATACTATATCAATATAATTCGTTCAGGTTACCGGTTTCCTTTGCAGTGAAATTCAGAATGAGAAAGACAAGCACTATACCAGGGTGGTATCATAAGTACCCGACCTGATCTAGAGATAAAAAAGCTGAACTGGATTCTACTCTATGTCAGTCTGCTCTTTCGTTTACAACAGTAAAATATTGGTTAGTAGAGTTTAAACGAGGCTGTACGAGCTGCTAAGACGAATATCCTAGTGGTCGACCAAATGAGTTGACTATTCCAGGAACGGTGAAGAAAATCCAGAAAACGGTACTAAATGATCTTCGACTGAAAGTGCGAGAGCTAGCTGACTTGATAAATATTTCAAAAATTGCGGTACATCGTATATTTTTTGAAAACTTTGACAAGAAAAAGCTGTATGCAATATGGGTGCCGCGTTTGCTCACACTTGAGCTAAATCAGTGTTGTGATGGGTTTCAATTGAGTGTTTAATGAAGTTTCACAGCAACGAAGCTGAATGCTTGCGCTCAGATGAAAGAACAATCAAAACAGTGAAATCAAAAGGAAGAACCGGCTCCAAAGAAGGCGAAAACATTTTAATCAGCAGACGAAGTCATGACATCAGTTTTTTGGGATGCGCGTGAGATAATTTCCTTTGACTATCTTAAAAGAGGTAAAATTATCAACGGCGAGTATTATACGAACTTATTGAAACATTTAAGTGAAGAAACCAAGCAAAAACCACTAATTCAGCTAAGAAAAGCTAAGAAAAAAGTATTGTTTCATCAAGACAATGTACAAGCTCGCAAACCCATCATCGCAATTACCAAAAATAACGAAATAATGTTTGAATTGCTACCTCATGCTCCCCATTCGCCAGATTCAGCCCCTTCGGATTATTTTCTCTTCCTCAACTCCAGAGGCTCCAATAAATTCAAGACATCACCAGAACACTTAGAGACATGACTATCGTCAAACTGAAACCAGTCCGTTTCGTCTTTGACCAATGCATGTGAACAATGACTGCATGAATATTATAATAGTACTGAAGTGTTCATCTATTCAGAACCTTCGTAAGAGTTTGGTGCTTTCGTCAGAGGTTCAGTAATGTTTGTTGAAGATCATCAGTATTATTATTAAATTGACTGATGCCTCAGCTAATCTTGTTTTCTTATAATACTCAGTTAGTTTGGCGCATGTTTGGCAATACAGTTGATCATCACACGTTGATTGTTTCATTTTCAGATGATTTATCAATAAGCTTTGCACGGACTGGTTATCAGTCATATCAGGAAAGCTAGTTGAAGTTCCAGAAAATCATATACGTTTTTGCTACCTCTTGAATATTTACTACAAAGTAAACAAGTTAGGATTTTTCCAGCAGAAGATCCACAAACACAAGACGAGATGGAATGTAGGAAATCATTCAATCCAGAGTGGTGAGGAGTATTGACTATGCTATTTTTTGCTCACGAAGAGCAACAAGAGCCCCAAGAATTAATCCTCTTGTTACTACCAACTCCACTCTTGCCCCCACTCCACTCGTCCAAACACATCAATACAAACCAGAGCCTATGGAACCACAGTCGACGCTTGGGAGTAGGTAGATTGAGGTTCTTTCTGAGGCCATTGACGCGACTTGGGAAGTAGGCAGATTGAGACCCCGATGTTGAATCGCAGAAACTTTACAGCGTGTCATCACCTGAGGAATTGGCAGATTGAGACCTCAGTGTAGTCATAGATTTTTGAAAATGGCAAATGGTCGAAAGCGAAACATCGAACAACTAAAAACTTCAGACGAGGTTCAACCTGGAAGTATATGAAAAACGATCATTCTCGTTGTGCCTTATACCTAAAATCTGTAACACTAGAGCAACTGAACACTTGAACTAGTATTTATGTAAATATACGAGTTTATAACAGGATTTATTAATGAAGGTGCAGCATGTAAAGTCATACCATGAATTTCATTAGGAATTTCTGCAATATAAGAGATTCAATATTCTGTATCAGGTGTCAAAGCATTCAGTTTTAAAACTCAGAAAATATCCTCAAAATCACCTGCGTTTGAGCCATCACAATGGAATCTGTGCCAAATGACTAGTTTATGATTTTTTGTTTAGAAATTCTTCTGACCAGGACCCACATTATTTTAGTGTGAAAGGAAGGCAAATTATAAGTTTCAGTTTGGAAATTGGAAATTATATAAAAGCCACCCCGACTACGCACGAGAAGTATTTTAAGTGGTCACTGTCGAGGTTCAATTATGACTGATACTGTTGTTAAATAATTTCTTCATTTACGATGACAATCTTGACTACTTTTTCAAGGAAAAAACACAAGCAGCTTAAGGAGCTCTAAGAATGACGTCTGTGTGAAAGTAGCGATTAACGTTGGATTTGAATCACTGGAGATTGAATTCATTTGGCAACTTTCTCATGAAGTTTATTTCACATAAACGCAGTTCTCCAAATGAAAGAGTTCTTGAAGAGTGAAGTTCAAGGTGTACTGAATTGAATCTCAAAACGATGAGCAGCCACAGTCCGTCTGTACCTCCATTTCAAATTTCTTCCTCTACTAACAACAGAATGACATTATCATATTGTATGACATGAATTCAAGCCATGAATATCAATTTAGAATTTTATAAACCGATGCGACAAGAGTCTGACTTAGTGTAATAAAAATGAAAATACTGAGGTCAGTTTCAACGACAATAAAATCGAACGCATATATGAATGATGATCATATAATATATAATCACTAGATTGTATAGAAACTACGTGGGAGATTAGTCATTACTTGAACTACAAAAGTTATAGAAAGAGCTCTGTTCAAGTTGGAAATAAACCTAAATTTTCGTCATATAATAGGAATTCAATAACAGTTTTTCACCCGATACTTTTCATCATATGCACGTTTTATTATTCGTAACATAGACCACCAACTCATTTGAAACATTCTTATCATCTGAATCATTCGAATATTCGAACTCAATATATTCGTTAACTTCTACAACTTGTAGAGTGAAAAAATAACAAACTCATTATATAACTTCATCTTCACACTTAACCGTACACCCTACATAGATTTTGATTAACGATAAATCAGTACTCGATCAGCTTTTATTCCAATTTTTCCATTTCTTAATTGCTCCATGAACGTTGATGACAGTATTCCCGATAACTATTGATTATTGTAAATACCAGGTAATTCTATCGAGAAGGAAATCTTTAAACAAGTGTATACATCTGACTCGATGAGAAATCCATTTTGTTTTTCTTTGCGAAAGTAGCGTAACAGGAAGAGAATAACACAAAAGCAATTTATTTGGACTTTTTCTCGTGAAAATTGGTGTGAAGGTTTTCATTGCAACCTAGTTATTATTATAATAGCGATGAAATTGATGAAGTGATTGGTATTTGGAGAACGGCTTTCTTTGCAGATTGTTTAATGGCTATTTGTTCAAGGATCAACTTGCAAAAAGTTATTAGATGCACAGAAGGCGATAAAGCTCGGTAGTTAATTTCTAAGTTCAATGTTGAGAAGTTTGAGTTATTGTTTTTAGTCTTCATTTACGTGACTCCATGAACCGTTACATAAAGTGATGATGATGAAAAAATAACATTAATAGTAAACTCCCTCTACTTCTTGGAAGTATTGGAATAGGGCCGAAAGTAGCTGTATCAACTCTACGTAAAGACCCAAAAAATGATGCACCATAGGAGTTCGAACGTTGAACTTCCCCCGTCAACATGGAGGCCGTGGAGTGGCTGGAGCATATAGAGTCGTCAGAAGTTCGGATCCCCTTCTCTGTATGGTCTGCGACCATGAGAGAGCAGGAACTGGAGGATTTCTCTTCAGTGAAACTGCTGGAGCAGCTGTTGAACTTGGATCAGTTTTCGACACAGAATGGGGTGATCACAACTCTGTCACCGAGTTGCGACCCGTCCAGCAGAAGACCCATTTGAAATCCGCAGGGATCACTTCACTCCTGTGACAACAACACATAATCCAATGCATGGGTATTCTTTAATAACATCATACTTTTAGAGTAGTGGAGTGAAGACCAAAAAAATGCATGTCTATAGGAAAATCCCATCAACAGCAAAATGGTGAATTTTTAAGCCGAAAGGGTTTACATAACGGAGCCAATGTTTGGTCCATGTCTATGAAAAAGTAGAGAACAGAGCAAAATTTGTTAGCATAGCCACCCGAATAACCTGTAAACTAGACTTTGTCTTTGACACGGAACAAAGTGTTTTGTATTCTCCAACCTGTTTGTAACCCTTTCAGCTTTCTTAAAGTTAAGTTGGCCAAAGTTGAATGGAAGGGGTTTCAATGGCCCCATTATGATTTTGTAGTAATTTTTTCATATCTAGACCTCTTTTGAATAAAAGTATCAATACAGTCTTATCAGGATGGGCTTGAACATCAACAGCAGGAGTGAAGATTTTCAACCCCGAACTTTCAAGTAAATAAAGCAACCTCAATATTTTTTATATTACCATAGAGTTCAACTCTAAACGAATTCGCTTCTTTCATGGAGAACATTTCCACTCAATACTTTCATTATAGAGAAAAGGTTTCTACTCAACACTTTTCAATATACAGTGTATTCCAATTGAAACGAGCCACCCTGAATAACTTTTGGTACAATAATTTTGAGAAAAAATAAAAAAACATATCAGGGGATACATTTTGACATATTCACATTTGATGTTACTTACCCTATCACACCCCCAGAGCATGTCACCAATTTTTTTTAATGGATCATCCTATATTGTTTCGCATTATCAGATGCTCCATGATACGCAGATTTCAACAAAGTATAAAACATATGGTCTGCAACTTATGGTTCGGGAGCTACAAATTATTTGAGTTAAAACTAGCCACCCTGAATAATTTTTGCAAATCTGCTAATCATTGTTTCTGAAAATATCAACATGATAATGTGAGGGAAGATTATTTATTAATGAAATGTTTTATTGATTATTTCGTGTATGTACATATATTATAGCTCGTATAAGCCAGTTGTTACTTCTGTAGGATTAAATAATGATACTAATAATATACAAACACAAAATTAGTACCATAATTTTTAAAGCACGTTTCAAATAATAAAAAAATATTATGTTCTTGCTGGTTAAATTTTGATAATAATGTCAACAGTATATATTAATCGCAGACAAAATACTGAGCGTTTTTTTTGACTAGAGAGGAGGAGCCTGCCTTCCACTGACCTATGTATGCGAGAAATGGAAGCCAGACAGATTGGCGCTCTAAAGCGTTAGGTAACGAAGCGGTTCCACCTCTCATAAGAAGTTATCACTTCAAAAAAGGATAAAACAAACGACAAAACATAAATGTGGCACCTTGATGGCAATTAACTTATCGACAGAAAATTGTTCTCACTCAAGATATTCCTGATAATTTTCTCTATTTGCAATGCTCGTGTAGATGCAAAACATATGTCTATTTTTTGTTAAATATTTTTCAAGGGTTTTTGAGACATCATTGTGAAAATGAAGTTTACATTGAGTCTTGTTTTGCATCAGGTGTGAAATTTACAAGAAATAACTATTTTCTGTATTTTAAAGAAAAACTCATTTCTTTCTCAGAAGAAAAAATAAAAATTTTTCATTTTGGTTGAAACATAAATGAATGGATAAGTCAAATTTGGAATATAGCTTATAATAATAAAAAAATAAATGATTTGTGATGTGAACTTTTCTACAAATAATAACTACGTGGGAAAATGTTGAGATTTAATTCGATATTCACCGTATTTTGTTAATGAATTCATTTCTCCTCGGTAGCCTAGTATGTCTATGTAGATTTTTAATTTCATAATGTGTTTTGCTCCGACGGTCAAAAAAAATTCACTCAGAGGTATCTCAGTGAATTTTTGTGCTAGTTGTTTGTTATTTTTGTTCAATTCGGACTGGAATTAATGTACAATTAGTATTGCTAATTGTAAGTCTCAGTTATAATATGGTATTCAATTATGCCTCGTTATATAGTGTTATTTCGACCTCCCATTATTGCCGATTAGAGTTTTGAGTCATTAGTTGTGTTGAAAGAGTAAATCAACTTAATTTAAACTGATACAGGAATGTGAATAATGAACATGGAGGTGCGGAAGAATTTTAATTCCAAGGACTTCCTGTATATAGATGATTTTTTTATTTCTAGGTAATTTGGTTATATTTATTACACACGAGTTTATTATAGTCACCTCATTAAACAAGAAATACGGAAATATATTCCCCTCAAGAATTGAGAAGCAAAAAAATTAATTCCATTGACCATTCAACTACAGATCATAGTTCAAGAAATGGTGCTAACAGAAGAAACATGACAGAACTGACCTATGCTTTTTTCATAAGGACACAACACAAGCAGTTCTCCAATTGAAAGAGTTCTTGAACAGTAAAGTTTGAGGTGTACTGAGTTGAACCTCAAAAAGATGAGCAGCCACAGTCCGTCGCGTATTTCTGATATGTACCGCTCTTGGTGGAATCAAATGTGGCAAGTCATTTGAACACTTCCCGTGAAAGTATCTATAGAAGAGAGACAAATCTCCAACCTTTCTTCGATGTTCCAGACTATCAAG
>WOGP01003912.1:0-14618 GCA_015342065.1 Leptinotarsa undecemlineata | reverse complement strand
ATTTCATTTCATTCAATTTAGTTTAAATTGATTTATTTAAATTTTGTTGACCATGTTCTTATATCCTGAACGTTTGTTTATTTACATGTCTCTTTTTAGTTCATGTTATAACTTACTTTTAGTGATTTTACTTTTGTGATTTCATGTATATGTTATTTATATTTTGCACAAGGCTTTGTCAATAAGAATTTTTTCTTCATACAATAAAGTATATTTGAATTTGAATTTGAAAAAATGGATCGAGGCTATGGACGAGGAAATATGTTCCATGAAAGATAATAATATCTGTTAAAAAATGTAAAACAAGGACTGTTGGTCAGGGTTTTTCTCAAAAATATAGTCTTGATTATGATGAAGTTTTTGTTACGGTCGTCAAACAAACATCATTCAGTCTTCTCTTAACCGTTGCTGGAAGAAAATGCACGTTCATCATTATAATTTCAAAACGGCTTTCCTAAACGCGAATTTGAATAAAGAAATATATCCGAAACAACCCCAAGGCAAGGCAAGAAGGACAAGAGCATTTGGTCTGCATATTGAATAAAACTATATATGGATCAAAACAGTCAGCCAGAGTGTGGAATTAAACAACAAATAACGTTTTTACTGATATCGGTTTCAGAGGGGGTGATTACGATCAATGTCTCTATACTAAAAAAAAGAAAATTTCATATACATGCTGATATATGTGGATTATATTCTGATAGTTTGTGAAAGCATCACCATTATCGAGAGAACCACCGAAGTGGTACAGAAGACTTTCAAAATGAAAATTTTGGGACACATTGAAAATTATCTTGGAATACAAGTGAGCAGAGATAATGATGGACTTTATTATACGCATTAACAGAAATACATTTCAAAATTATTGAAAAATCTCAAAATGAAATCTGCCAAACCAGCTAGCATTCCTTTGGATACAGGATACTACAAACATATATCTTCCAGTGATGAAAAATTTCATAATGTATATTATACTTGTCTGTGAATACCAGATATATGTATTGCTATGTCAATTCTTGAAAGAAATGTTTGTAATACTCACAAATACGACTGGACAAAAGTAAAACGCATCATGAAATATCTTAACGAAACTCTGAGCATAGAAAGGCAGTTGGGAAATCTTTCGAAGAAAATAATATTTTATACGGTTTTACTGGCGCTGACTGGGCAGGAGACAGGACTGACTGTGAGTCAAATAGTGGATATTTATTCAAGTACATGGGAGCGAAGTACGATTGGAAATGTAAGAAATAAACTTGCTTAGCACCTTCATCCACCGAGGTAGAATTCATTCCCTGGCCAACAGGCCATATATTTGACAGGACTTTTTCAATATTTTCAAATCGAGATCTCAGAGACAATTATTGTCGAAGATAATCAATCATGCCTTAAAATGATTGACAGCGGCAAAATGAGTGACAGGACAAAACATATAAAAACGAAATACAATTTTATTAAAGATCTGAAGCAGAAAAACAAAATTAGTTTTCAGTATTGCCCGACCAGTTTGATGTTGGCTGATTTTCTGACAAAAGCACTTGGCCCTGAAAAGTTGTCGACAATAAGAAGATTGTTTGGACTGAAGACAGAAAATTCATTATTGTTGAGAAGGGGTGTTGAGAGATTAACAACGGAAATGAATTTAGTTGAGCCATATTTCGTTTATATTTTTCAATTTAATGTTTCTAAGGTTTTATGTTGATATATATTGTCAAGTTTACCTGCTATATTTTCCTGAAAATAAAATTAGTTATGAGTCGGCATAAATTATTATATTAAAATAAAGTATCTTCGAACATTGACAGTTAGCTATATTTCATATGTGGCTGAAAAATGGAACAAGACTAACCCCACCGTGGGCAGAGGTAATGGTTAACTTTCTTCTATTACAAAAGTGGGCCAATTCAGAATATAAAATTCATTGGGCTACAAGAGATCGGTCACAACAGAAATTTTAAGAATAGGTGCAGGAATAAACATCAAATATGTTTATGGATCACATGGCATCAAAGTACAATTTCGACAGAACTTTACAGTTAAAATCAAAAACGAGTGGATTAAGAACAATGACCATGTGACGGTAGCTGAAATCAACTATTTTGGTAGAAATTTACATTATAGATACTACTTGGTCAATTATACATTTGCCTTCCAGTCAGAAGTGTATAAAAAATAACAATTTGAGGCATCGGCTGTAAGAGTAGACCAAAAGTTTTGAAAGCAGCTATGCTTCATTGAAAATCTCATAAGTGACAATTGGGTTGGTCTGGGAATGAAAAAACTGATAAGTGTGTTAGATATACATGCAACAACAAGAAACTTGAGTGGTACTTGGAAAATATACACGGCAAAATCTTAATCAAAAGAACCTGAGAACATCAACATATTGGGAATCGACTCAGAACAACCAGAGGACTTTGTCACACCATAAAGCTTGCCACGATTACTGAGAATGTGAAGTATTGGCATGCAGGATGCAAACAGGCTAATTCAAATATTATTATCCTATTTAGATACTATTTAAGACAGTGAGGGATTTAAATATAATATATATAATATAATATAATATTGCCTTATCTACTAGTCTTTTTGCAATGTGTTCTTATGTAATAGTCAGGTAAATCTAATGATTAAAACATTATTTTAACAAGCCATATAGTATAGAATTAGGTATTGGTACACCATCGTTATTCATAATATTATTGTTTACTTATTTCTACACTCTTATAGGCATCTAGATGCCTATTGTTGTTAACTTGTCTAACTAAGCTTAATGAACTAAAGTCTTTGGCATGATTTTGTTGCAAAATATAATGGGCGACTGCTGATTTTTCAGATCTTCCATATTTCAAGTGTGCTTAGTGTCCCTTATACCTTATATAATATATCTTTTCGTCTGTTCATATTTTGCATCGCAGCCCTTACAGACTTTTCCAAATTCACGACTTTGTCTTTTGGATTTCCTAAAAGACTCTGTAGTGTATGACTTGTTTTAAAAACTACCTTCATACCTAGTTCCTTGAAAATCTTACCAAAGTTCTTCGTGTATTGGTGGTATGGAAATTACTTATATTTATCTTGGTTTTCATCGTTTTTTAAAGTCGAGATTTCATTCATCCTTAACCTAAACTTTTTCTTCCTTATTATATCATCTACAATACCCCCCGAGAAACCGTTAGTGGCTGCTACGTTTGTACGTTTTCTTTTGTGAACCTCTCATGTGTGAGAGGAAAAGTAAAAAGGCGCACTAGAAAGTTCAGCCCACCACATTTGTGCTGCCCAGTGATGTGAACTGTCAGGATTACACCTGTACGTGCTGGTTTCCTTTCTAAATACATTGTATTTTAGCCCTCCATATTGGCTCCTCATTACCAAAACGTCAAGAAATGGAAATTGTCCTTCATTTTCTAACTCATACATGAATTTAATTGATGGAAATATGTTAAGAGTTGGTTCACAGATGGATCAAAAACACCTACCAGTTCTGGTGCAGGTGTTTTCAGTCGCAGACACAGGACAGAGATATCAACCTGCCTAGGAAACTATGCGACAGTATTTCAAGCAGAAATTTACGCTATTGAATTATGACTTGACATATTGTCTCTGGTCTGGGTTCCTGGCCATACTGGTCTGGAAGACAATGAAGCTGCTGACTTCCTTGCAAAGAAAGGTGCTGCAAGCAGCTTCATCGGATCAGAACCTGTCATTGGCATCGCTCTAGGCTTTACCAAACAAAGATTGAACACCTGGATGGCAAGAAGATTTATGGACTTCTGGCAGAATCTTTCAAGATTTGCTCACTCCAAGGCGGTTTATTCACCCTGCGAAGCTTGATACAAAACAGTTGTTGGACTACAGTAGTGATGAACTACGATGTCTAACAGGCCTTCTTACAGGTCACTGTCATTTGAATCATTATATGCAGAGACTCGGACTTTTGGAAGACAGTCTGTGTCGGCTTTGTTTAGAAAATGATGAAACAGCAGAGCACATACTTTGTGCCTGACCTGAAAGACCACTCACCATACAAAACTAATCGGCTTCGTTAAGAAGCTGGGTTTATTTAGTCGAGGGTGAATAGGTGTGAGACACAATAAATCCTTGCGGGTTGCGGTAGAGTTCGAATATACCCACTCACTTTGGATCTAACTTACCTAACCTAGACAAGTTAAGAACAATAGGCATCTAGATGTCTATGAGAGTGTGGAAATAAGTAAATATTATGAATAATGATAGTGGACCAATATCTAATAGTATACTATATTTATAGCTTATTGAAATAATATTTCAATTATTAACTTTACCTGACTAATTCATTAGGAAACATTGTAAAATTAATTCAAGACTAGTAGATAAGGCAATATTGTGAAATTAATTCAAGACGCAGGTACCTAGAAGAGATATAAATAACGATAACATTGAAAGCATATTTAGTTTGATCTTCCTCTCGAATATGATCATTTGGTGATCGAAACACGTGTCGAGGTGTTAAAATAACGGTTTGGTGTTGGGAAAAGATTCCAGTAATATTCATTACTACATCAAAGGTTTCAAACAGTGCACCACAAGTAGAAAATTATTTATGAACATTTGATGTAGTTCATTAAGAAACAGTTATAAAATTATATAGAAAGAATAAAGATTTTCCGAACAAAATTGAAAATATTTTTGAATTATTTTTGCTAAATTTTTGTGACCATTATGTTCCATATTATGTGGATATTGATATGATTGAAAGTGTTCACAATAAGTTTTTAAGGTACTCTGCATATATAATGGGATATATATTGGTGAATATGACTATAAAATTATATTGGACATTCATAACTAGAATACTCTGGCTCATAGAAGATTAGAATCAGATCTTACACTAATCCATAAAATAATCACTGGTATCATCAATTCCCCGGAACGAACTTATAACTTTAAATGTGAATCCGAGGAGAACAAGAAATTTGAAAGTCTTCAGAGTATCCTTTTGTTGCCCCAACTATGGCCGGAATGAATCTGTAGGTAGACTTTTGAGACTTGCAAATACATACAATCTAGATTTAGAGTTTTTTAATTCTTCTTTGGAAACATTTAAAAAGACTGAAAAGATTGTAATTCATTATTTTCACGATTTTTTTAAATTTATTTTATATATTTTTTCCTTAAACCTATCTTAGATTACTGTTGAATACATATGTGTGAACTTGTTAATTATTTTGTAAAAAATAGGCATTGCCGTAAATAAATAAATAAAAGTGTCGCTGTTCGCGTCCACTACAATACAAGCTCAAGTTTGCATTAGTTTATTCAACATAATGTTACGTTGGGACACAATATTTTTATGAGTTTCAAGGGGAATGAACATTTACTGTAAGGAGTTTCAGATTATTTTATTCAATGAATTCAGAAAGGATTTAGTGAATACTTACAGGAATCCAGACAAATTGAATTTTAAAAGACCTACCTGAAATTTTCTATATCCTTAATATACGGTTGATCGGCATCTTCAAGTACATAGTTGAGGAAATTATTGATTCTTTTGTTCGTAAGATTCTCAAGATACGAAGTGTATTCGCTTTGTTTTTCGTCTATAATCGGTAACTTGACCAAGTTGAGGAGATCTTCATTGATGTTGATACCACATTTCATGTACTTGTACTCAGCCAAACATTTCTTCAATAATGACAGTTTCATTTTCAGCCCATAAAAAAATTCGGCTATACTGCTCAAAAGTGGTTCTATGATGTCAGGGTAACTACTTTCATAACGACTCCATTCATGAATAAGATTTTCATAAATTACAACTGAGGTTTCTTGCCGAGCTAAATCACTGACAACCTTATAATCAATATCAGCTTTCTCTGAATGAGCTGTCAACATTTTGAGAATTGAATGGTTCAGTGAAGAAATTGTTTTGGTCACATGATCTTCACTCAAAATTGTATTAAATGCGTGTTTCACAACCTGAAATTGGGATAAATCAGCAATTATTAAAATATTTGGTCAATACATTTAATTTGTTTTTCAATGATTTTTATGAAACTGTAGATAGTTTCAATAACTGTGCAGAACTGATTAGTGAATGTTTGTTTGAAGGTGATTGACAATGTTTCATGATGAATTTCATTAGTTCGGACTTCCATTGTCTGATATTATATAAAATGATTTGAAATCCCTGAAGGACTAATAAAAAAGAATAAATAAAAAAGATTAGCTGAAAAATAATAATTGTATTAAGCAAAAAAAAAAACAAAAAAACCCTGAAATGAAATAACAGTGAAATAAAATACAAGTGAAAATAGAACAAAAAAATAAAAAAATTGAGAGATTCCGAGCCAAGTTACTCAACGACGTTTTGATTGTTGTCAGTATCCACAATCGTCTTCGGGTTCAATTGTTCTATTTTTACTTGTATTTAGTTTCACTGTTATTTCATTTCAGGGTTTTTTAGTATAATTGTTATTGTTCACCTATTCTTTTTTTTAATTTTCCTCTTTTTTATTATTTCTTTCAGGGATTTCAAATCATTTTATATATCAGACAATGGAAGTCCGAACTAATGAAATTAGTGAATATTTTGGTATGTCTATTTTTAGACTTATTAGGAAAAATCAGAATATAGTAAATATGATTGACGAAGTATGAGAATTGTCTTGCGTTTGTGCACTATCACATGATGAAATCAGTATCTACTTACTTACTTATTTTCAATAGTTCCAGAACTATTGTTCAAATGTTGAAATGTCAATATGTCTTTAAAAAAAATTAAAAGATAAATTGATTTTGAATAAAATGTCAATATGTCTTAAAAAAAAAGTAAAAGTTAAATTGATTTTGAATAAAAACCTATCATATACCTATCATATCACCTAATGTCAATATGTCTTTAAAAAAAAAAGTAAAAGTTAAATTGATTTTGAATAAAAACCTATCATATCATATAACCTATAAAAAAGTAAAAGTTAAATTGATTTTGAATAAAATGTTAATATGTCTTTAAGAATATTCTATAACATATCAGGTTTTGGCTTTCCCAAAAGTTTCAGATAAATAGTTTTGTCTTGTGAACTAAGGTTGAAAAATTAAGGTATATAATCTTTTAAATTTACCAATTTTAGGAAAATCAATTCCGGAAATGGTGGAAAAGTTTGAGCTTTTTTTAAAAAATAATGAATGTGGAACTAGATCAGTTCAAAATAAAAAAGAAGCATAGAAATTTGATACATAAAGGAACAGGGTTAGCAGTATTGGAACAAATTGCAATGGATAGTAAGCTAAGTATAAGAAAAATTGACCGATGCGATGGACGTGATTCATGAAAGCCATTCACTGAAGAAGAAATGATGTTTCAAAAAGACAGTGCACATTACTTACAATGACGGATTTTGAAGTCGCTAGATAAGACGAAGAGGTGTAATCACCTCATTTAGGTTCTCTAATCGTTTTGTGGAGACACATAAAAAAAGTATATCTCACCCCGCCTGACTCATTTGAAAATCTGCGAGGACATGATATTGGTATGCCATGAAATGAAAATTCATTTGATTTTTGCATTTTCTAGACAACATATTGTTGGTTTTTTAAAGAGTAGCTGAAATGGATAAACAATCGAAAGCTATTTCCAATAAACTATAACTCTTCCCCATTTAAAACAAATTTCTCATCCCCCGTTTAGAGGGTTGAAGACTTTACAATGCGACTTTACAAACGAGTTTTTGATATTTTTCTGAAAATTATTTTTCCAAAAGTTATGAGTTGTGATACAAAAATATGGAATAGGACTAAATCCCATATAATAATTTCTTATTGATATGAAGTAGAATTCATATTTTTTTATCAATAGGATAGGACTTAATGAAAATTCATTTGATTTTTGCATTTTCTAGACAACATATTGTTGGTATTTTAAAGAGTAGCCGAAATGGATAAACAATCGAACGCTATTTCCAATAAACTATAACTCTTCCCCCATTTAAAACAAATTTCACATCCCCCGTTTAGAGGGTTGAAGACTTTACAAACGAGTTTTTGATTTTTTTCTGAAAATTCTTTTTCCAAAAGTTATGAGTTGTGATACAAAAATATGGAAAAGGACTAAATCCCATAGAATAATTTCTTATTGATATGAAGTAGAATTCATATTTTTTTATTAATAGGATAGGACTTACTCTGAAAATTGATTCGTACGCAACCCTTTCTGGTCGCACTGCAACATATTCACTCAATTTTTCATTTTTAAGTTCCAATTCTCCGATCATTGTCTTCAATGGCTCACAATAAGCATGTATTGTTTCAATAGAATTACTATAAATTTCATTCTGCCAGTCATAACATTTTTTCATAGATTCGAAAACCTCTGTTGTTTTCGTACAGTACTGTCTTTTCAAAATTTTCTTCACCAGGGGGTCAATCGGAGATAATTTTGAATTGAGGATAGCTTTGAGAAAGCCTATTTCTATGTAAAGATCAGAAACTGTCAATATTTTTTCATTGGTGCTGATGCTGTTTTCAAGCTTTTTGAGATTCATGCAACAATTTTGTAGATGATTTGTAAATTTATCCATTTCCTTGTGATCAGAAGGTTTATTCATGCCTTCCATTTTCTTAAGGGATTCAATCAGTTTTAAAGTTGGACTATGTGAAGTATCATCCTGGGCAAGGTCAATTTTGAGAGTTCTTGATACTTCTTGTATGAAATGGTTGTGAACTCTTGTGATATTAGTTATCTCACAGTGTCTGAAAATGTAAAAGAATGTAGGTAAAGTGTCAAACAGAATATAAAGAATAGTATATTTGAAAAAAAAGTTTTTTTGGCTTTCTACTTCTTCATCTTCGAACAAACATTTTGGGAAACTTTCAAAGAAAGTTCGAAATAAACTCTTTACAAAGGTAGAATGTTTTTTTTAGATATTTATTATATTTTGAAAATTTTTGTCCAGGTTTTTTTACTTTGTCAGTGATATATATTCTCAGACAATGAAGAATATTTCATTATCATGAATCATATGGAAACAACTTTTTCTTATTACTATTCAGTTTGTGCTTCAATCACTTTTACAAAATTGAAACAACCTGAATAAGAAAATTTGTTTTTCTTATAACTTGATATGTTGGAAAGTACTTGTTATAAATTGACTTTCTTTTTTTTTTCTGAAATTTTTCAATTTTTATGTATGAACATAGAGAAGTAGAAGGCCGAAAAGTTTTTTCCCAAAAACTAATCTCCCCTAAAAAATATAATCTTATCAATTAAGTTTATTTTCAGTAAGTTTTTGTAAGAAAATGAAAACACTTACAGATAGTCATATTTCTTCTCAGAGAATTGGTGAAAGTTTCTCCATAAAATAAAACTCAGTGTGTCATGCTGCTTCATTAGTTCTCGAAAGTTTCCCAGCGTTATACTGCCTGAATTCTCAATCTTCTGAATGTCAACCAATAAAGTGGTTATGAAATATGTCACTTTTGGATTGAAACCACACAAAGTAATTTCTTTGCCATTAGTTCTGCTCAAGTATTGATTTGGTCTGGCACTGGCAGAATTTATCAGATACAAATAATATAACTTTGTTAGATCATGAAGAAGTCTAGCATCTTTTGTATGCTGATACAATGCTACTGTTCCACAAAAATCTGTAGGAACTAAAATATTGTTTTCAAATGTATTTGCATGATTGCCTATTTCTTCAGATTTGATTTTCAGTTGTGTGAGCACATCCAAGACTGGAACAAGTTCCAATTCAAATCTGGAAATTTCCTTCATATTCTCCGATATACATTTCTCATGCTCCATTTTCAATAGATCAATGTCCTCAGAAACATCAGTGAAGTTGTACTTTAACTTTGATCTGATACCGACAAGAAAATTTCGAATTTTTTTATTAGATTTAAATATAGCCAGAATATTGGCAACATCATTTCCTTTTTGACTCAAATCATAGCATCGTTTTAAATCATTATATTTCGATACTAACTCAAGCTGGTAATGGCTTATGAAGGGTGGGGTTCTACTAGTATTTTTCTGGTAATACCTGCCGAATTTTTGCAATACAGAAAAATGCTGATCTAGTTTAGAATTAATTGCTTCTACAATTTCCTCCAGGTCGTTTGGCAAATCAACATTAGTTATCTTCACAAGCTGTCGAATGGAATATTTATAAAACCATTTGTAATGAATAGACAAGTTTACTAGGACACCATGCTGTTCGGTAGGGGATAGTTTTTTGATATTCTTCAAGGAACATTTATGGAATAGAAATCTCCAAAAGATTAGATGCATTATTCTAATTACTTTTTCATCAGTAATGTCAGATATTCTAGACGGAAGGTTCCATAAATAAGTATCAAATCGTTTGATTAACTTAAGATAATTGTTCACAATTATATCGTTGAATTTGTCTTCAATTGTTTTTTGTTCCTTTTCGAGCATGTAATCTAGTAAAGCTACTGCCTTCTTATTTGCTTTTCTCCCTTCAACTTCAGTCTTTTCCAAAAAATAATGTGCAGCCATTAAAAGCATTAAATTTAATTTATTACTGAACAACGAATTGTTCCGTTGGTACGGTGTATATGGAAGCCAATTATGATCTAGTGGAAGCGATAAATTGCTCTCGTTCTTCAATTCAGATATAATATGACAGAAATTTTCAATCAGATGTAAATAATTTTTATCGACTAACTTGGATTTAATGTAAACAAGTCTGGTATCCAAATCTTCAAGAGAAGTAATTGAAAAGAAATTCAGTAGTGAATGTACTTTATCAAAATCAGTGCATGAACTGTTTGACAAATAATTTAAAAGCATTGTCGACTGCTGCTTAACTTTTTCGATTGTGGAGCAGGTTTCAATGTTCTGCGTTTTCAAAGTTATGGCATTATCAAACATATCTGTATGTGCCACTTTAGTAGGAGACACTATGATATTGTACTCAATAAAATTCTTTTCAATTTCTTCTTTGATAGCAGTGAGTGGATCATTGGAATCAAATTCCATGGGAGATCTTGTTTTAAAATATACATCTATAAAGGTGCCAAAGAAAGTTTCAAATAAACTTCTGTTACAAGTCTGTTGTTGGGCAATCAAAGACGAAACTTGCAGTAGTTCTTTGATAGTAGGTTTTTCTCCTAAAATCAATTGAGAAATGAAAGTGTGGATATTCATCAGGATCATTATAAGGTTCGTTGACTGTACTCCTTCGTGATTAATTAGACTCATTATGTCAAATTTTGAGTTTCTTGATTCATTTACGTCGCACATATAAATTTCAATGCCTCTGTTCCTCATAGCCCTGAAAATGGAATACATTTTTTTAGTATCCTGCAAAATAGATATAAGAGTAATGAAATTCAAAACAAAATTACATGTTTGTTTAAAATATAATTAACAATGTTTTGTAGATTAGCACCCCCACTACAAAAAGAGTAAATCATTTGAAAACCGCAAGTGTAAAAGAAGAAAAGTAAAACATAAATTATGTTGTGAGGATGAAAAAAAAATTAAAAAATTAATAGTATTCAAAAAACACCAAAATGAAAAAAAACACATTTTGAAACTCCTTGAAACGCCTCGATTATTTGAACCTATACTACTCAGCGATATGGCATTTTGGTACTATGAATGAGTTTCGGAAATTTCGAAAAACTTCGTAAATATAATATGAGAAAAAAATTCATATATACCTAGATATCTCTCCATTTTTGGGATCCATGGTGAAAAACATTCGGAAATCTTTGTGGGGCCTTATTTCAATGATGTTTCCACTGGAATCGACGCCTCTTTCAGAAACTGCCAGAACGCCGTTAGGCTCTAAGAGAGCATTCAAACGATCTAGTACAGCTGAACTGCACAAATTTACATTATCCACCAGTAACCAAGAACCATTTTGGAGACACTGAAAAAATATTATATTTCCAATTATATTGAAATAACTGATTGGCAAAGAGGCAGAAAAATACCCTGTCCTATTTACTAAATGCATCATGAGGTGTTGTGATTATGTAGAAGGCACTTTGTTATATTGACCATATAAAAGTATTATTTCAGAATTTGAATTGAAGGGGTTATATTTTTAGGCGTGATTAATTTTTGGGAAAGTTTTTGGCTTTCTACTACTCCATCTTTTTTTTGTATCGAAATGGAGTAGTAGAAGAATATTTCAGAATGTATTACGTTGTTAGCATTGTAAACATTATTTTGGATATTAACATTTTTTGGTGAAGGTGTTTTGGCAAATCTCATCCTTCGCCATAATTTACAACATGATCGGCCAACTGATAACTGATTTGTTTCAAGATTAATCAGAGCCCCACTTGCTCATTTGTGAAATTATTTTCATGGAAATTCAGAAATAGTGATATTCGTCATGAAATGTTTACTGAATGCAACTATTCAAATATTCATAACAATTATAAAATGATTTTCATAGGAGAATTTCATTCGTATGGACTCTTATTTTTTTGATTAAAATATAAAAAAAATTAAAATTATTAATATAGAAAATAATCACGCCTGATGAGTTACTTATATAATATTAAACAACGGATAGTATGTTTAACCAATCAATTAATGAAACAGAAATCATTAGAAAAAAGAGTGCTTTCCTATGGAAATTTCAAAGTTTAACTCGTATGACTGTGCTATGTTTTGCAATTCACTAATGAAATTTATATTTTACCTTTACAAGTACCGAATCCACCCATTCAAATTTTCCTCCAGCATTCAGAGATCCTTCGCACTTAACTGCTTTTGCGAGTTTAGTCAAGTTTCCTTGCAAATACTCATATGTAGTTATGGTTTCCAGTGAAGCGGTTTTTTTAAGAATTTCGAATATATCCTGCAATTTTTCAGATTTTCTGTGGAATAGTTTCGTTTCCTCTTCCAAGGTATAATTTTTGGTATCTGAAAATAAATAAATATCAATACTCTTGGACCGACAAATGGGTTATGGCTTTCGCGGCTGAGGTTTTCAGTGTCACTATTTTTCGGAATTTCTTCCTGACGTTTCGCTGGCGCGATTTATCTTCTGGAAATTAACTGTCGAGAAGATACAGTGGATTTGAAAGAGGCACTGTAAACGATCTGAAGGAAATGATTTCGATATTTTGAATATTAAATTTGCATGGTAATTTTGAGATGAATTTTATCGACTGATGGTCTGTATTTTCAGACAAAAATTGATCAGAAACCTATCGATAAACTATAAAAAGACGTACTACTTCGATGTTTCAATTTTCCAAGTCGTCGAATGCTGAAATACGAATTCACTACAAATAATATGTTTATCCATCGATGATTTGAACATAAAAATAGAAATATCATGTCATAGTGTAGACGAAAAAACATCATCGATTTGATCTTCTATCAACAAAAAATAGATTATATTTAATTCTATCAGAAAAATTGGTTCTAGTTCATATCATAAACGAGTTTCTATCTTTCTGTCATGCGTTATTTGTTTGAGACGTATTTTGAAACACTAACACTAACGTTTAATTGCGCTAAATTTTTGACATTTTTTTAAAGCGATTCTCATGCCAATTCTGCATTATTTTCCGTGATTCGTTACAATGCAAATCATATGGGTTTTTACAAGAAATGAGGCTTGAAAAAATGTATTTTTTATGCGATTCAAATGATAAAAATGTCTATTTTAACGCATCGAAATTTTGCGAGATTTTTATGCGTGTTTTCGCGACAAAACCGAACGTTTTATCGCATTATATTCGAAACGTTAGATCCTCGTTATCACATTTCTTTCTCAAACGACACCCTTATACATTTTTCTGTTATGTTTACCTACATCTGGTTAACTCCTGATGATGCTAACTTGGTTAACAAAGATGCGGACATGTTGGATCGCACGTTAAAACGTTAGGTCCTCCTAGTCGTGCCGAATTCCCAACCATTCATGTTACGCGTCCCATCTATGTGTTTTTCCTTTGTCATCTTCTGATGATGCTAACTTGGTTAGCAAAAACACCTATGAACGACAAATGAGTCACATACTGTATACGTTCCTCATTGGAAAATTGGTAGGCCTATTGCACGCTGAAACGTTAGAGTCCCGTTAAAGTGTTATATTTTTTCCTAAACGATGTATTTTGAAACACCCTGTACACATTGAGGAATCGCACGTTAAAACGTTAAGCCTCTGTTGAACTGCCATGTTTTTCTTAAATGACGCATTTTGAGACACCCTGTATGCACTGAAGAATCACAATTTACAAAAAAAATATTTTGAAATGTCATTACTGAATACTATGCTTACCCATTGCCCCATTTTCACACGTTAACTCCATAACACATTTGAATATAAATACATTTCTCACTGTTAAAATGTGATGTTAAAACGTTAGGCCCCCGTGGCTTAGTGCCCTTTTGGCTGCAACCTTTGTTTTTTCTCTGTTGATGAATCCTGCATTTCTTCTCACGTCAAATGGAAGGAGAAGAAATGCAGTATCTTATTTAATTTGTATGGATAATCAAAATATTAGAAATCATCAAATCTCATCTAATTCTTCTCACAGATTGAATCTTCCGAATATAATTCATCATCATCTTTTTCATTATTATTGTTTAATATACAATTCATCAAAATCTTCAAATATTGTTTAAAAATCTTTTTAGC
>WOGP01003911.1:0-14620 GCA_015342065.1 Leptinotarsa undecemlineata | reverse complement strand
TCTTAAAAAAGAGGATTTTTTATCATTGCAAACTAATTTATTATTGGAGAACCAATCCTGTGCTTTCAATATTTCTATATGAGCAGAGTTAACTGTATCGGAGATGTTTGATCCATTTACCAGTAAGGTTGTATCATCTGCATACATTACAACATCACCTGCACCAGTTTGTTGGTGAGAGTTATAAAGGTTAAAATTTATATGCGTGTTCGAAGATTTTATGCTATCGAAAAAAATGCCTTCAAACTCGAAAAATAGTAACATTTAAAACCAAGACCGCGAAAGGTTTGACCATTTTGTCAATTAACATAACACTCCAATGAAGTGAGTTTTTTCAAAGTTGAAAAATAACTTTTTTGGAAGGAAAGATATTAGATGATATATTTACTGGGCTATGTTGATTTACAGTTGTCCCCCAGATGAATTTTAATAAAAATACTGCAAAATGCACTTTCTAGTGCTTACTCAGACATTCACTGGATGCAATTCAGTGCTTGTTGCGATACTAGCCATTAAAGTAGTTCTTTCTGTCGAATCAGATCATATGCTGTTTCTCAGATCATATGAATAAACTTTTTCTTAAATATTTTAAGCGCTAAAAATTTTAGTTTTTCAAGAGAAGATATCTTAATTAATGTAGTAACCAATCTCCAGCAATAAAAATCCAGGTGAGGAATAAGATTCCTCTCAGATCATTTTTTATTATACATACAGTAAATGTTTGGAGTATTTTGGATCTTCTCAATCTACTATTTCATATAAATTTGAATCGCCAGAAGCAATAGATGGAGAAGACTTTGTTTTGCTGCCACTTGGATATGACTTAGATGAGTATGGTTTTTCTTTCCCAGAAAAACTAATCTTTATTGGAGATAGTATTATATTTACAGTTGAAGTTTTTATAGGAGAAGAGCTTCGACATGTAGAAGTTGTTGGAATGGAGCACTGGGTCGATTTGCTTCGGAATTTTGGCTTATATTGAACTTGTATTCCCTTTGATACAAACTTGTGAGCCTCTCTCAATATTTTGTACATGTCAAGCAAAGTGTCTTCTAGTGACAATGATTCATTGCCAGCTTCTTCTTTCATTAATTGCCAATCACATATTGGTAAGTTTTCTGTTGGCCTATCACATAAAGAATTTTTCAAGATTTCAATCTTCATTTGTTTTGATACATTTCGATTCTCAGGATCATGTTTTTTATCCTTCTGACAGTCGCATTTATGTGGTACTACATCTTGTTTCAGTCTCTTCCTGACTCCCATAATTTTCCACTCCATAAAGTTTTTTAAATCTTGTTCAAGCTACAAATGATAATAATGAATACCAAAATAGAAGTGATCTCTTTCAAGAAAAATAAATTGGATTTTCTTCTCAGTATTTGCATGAACCATAGTTTTGATAGAATAACAAAAATTTTTGGTTATATATTTAACCTAATATAAATTATAATTATTAAATTATTATATTCAGTAGAAAAAGTAGGAAACTACTAATAACTAGTTATGCTTTATTATATGCAAATGTGAAAATAATTGTTTTTATTTTTTAAATAATACAAATTCTACCTACATTGAAATGGTCTCCACAAATGAAGCAAGTTGTCTTCATGGACAACTCTTTAGGATCACGTCCTGCTGCCTTCAACCAAGTCCTTCTTTTATTATATTCAAAAGGCACTTTCATGAATGTCTTATTTGGGGTAGTCACGGTGGTACTGGTACAATACGGCACCAAACAGTATTTGTAAACCATTATTCCTCTTCAAGGAAACGACAAAAAGCACAATTTCAGGTTAATTCACTGTCCAGCAATAACTCAAAAATAACAAATAGTACACACCAAAAAAGATTGACAGGACTATACCCAGTGTTGCCGTGCTGATGGAAAATAAATAAAACTCGCAGAAATTCTCGCGAGTCACTAAACACGCCTACGTGAAATGAGACTTATGACGTCCCAAAATTATAACATATGTTTTTGGTGCGATGGCGTTTGAATTTCTATCGTTCCTGAAACTACGACTTCGAAACAATTTTACATATGCTGCCATCATAAATTTGTATTTCAGAAATACACTTATGTTCAAAAATAATCCTCGTATCATATAAAATGTACAAGTTATTTAGACATGTGATGGAATTGGCCGATACTTGATGAAGATCCATAACAATAACTGTAATAACTAACTGCCAATTTACACATTAGAAAACAGATTTAACACAGGAAGAATTCAATTCTATTTGGTCTTTCAGTGAATTTTGCAAATTCTCAAATCTATTTATTTCTAAACGTTCTAATAGATTGAGGTGAAAACATTTCTCTTTCAAATATGTTATGTTGTTGACTCAGTCTAGAAGTTTCCAACAATCAATTGGTAAACTTTTTGATAGTACTCTTTGTTGGAAAACTCAACTTGAAGATAGTCTGGTAAAATGAATTTAATGAAACATTTTGTAAACCATAACAGAACAAAAGCACTATTAATCGAATCGCGATTCGATTAACATGTTATTGACTAATGATACCTATAATTTCCTGGTTTCTACTTTTGTAACTACAACTAGTGGAATATCGCTATCATTAGTTATCACATATATCAAGGTGTTTTTGGAGTTGGTCCACACGAACAAACAATACATTTCTGTCTCAAAAAAGTCCTGAGAATCATATCTGGTGTTTCAGGCAGACAAAAGTGCACGTGCGTATCCACGTGTTCGACTGAGGAAGTTATTGTATAGCAAAACACGTCTTTACTGATGTTGTTAGTGTGAACATTGTTTTATCATGGTCAGTGTTTCAATAAAGATGATTTTAATGAAGGAATATTCAATTCATTGTAAGAATACCGTGATCTGTCTCATATACTGGTCACTAGATACTGCTGGCTTGATCATTTTCAATAAATTGGATTTGAAAGTTTGCTCTACTTTCACAAATCTCGAGTGAAAACTGAATTTTTAATATGTGGTGTTTTATATTGTGCTACTTAACATATTAAATACTAAAGTTTCTATTATGTTTATTAACTGGTTTGGCGATCCAATACTTTATTTCACGAAGGTTAATTGGATAACAGAATCAATTTTTCTTTTAAAAACATTGTTTTCTTGCCAACGTTTCAAATTTAATTAAACTTTTATTCAGCGCTCAAAAAGGAGTTTTTTCCTGTTGAAAATATGACTATTTTAAAATAATCAAGACATATATTCAGATAAATATTGAAGAATAACAGAGTGAAAATTATCAAACCTTTAATTTTGTAACTAATAATATATTAGATATAAACAATACATAATTTGATATAAGACAATAATATATAATTGTATAAATGTGACTCTCAACACATTAAACAATCTGAATAAATTCTATGAAAGCGAAAATAACTTGGTTATTATCTTAAAATATACATATAAAATCTCTTTTTTGTCCAGTCCAATTGTCAAACAAACAAGGTGAATTACCAAAACAAAAGCCTGACCCTTTACCACTAACTGGAATGCAAACATATAAATATAAAAAAACAATAATTTACAGGAACAAATCTACTAAAGCAAATGTTAACAGATAATACACTTTTTTAACTTAATCGGCCGGGCATAAATTCCTGGTCATTTGTTTCAATTACGCTTTTTTTTTAGAAAATATTTTACTTTGGTTTACGTATTTTTGTTTGCTGATTACACACCTGAAGTCAAAACTTAGCGGTTTCTCCTAATTTTAGAGATACGGCCACTTGAAAATTGTAACTGTTGAAAAATCAACTGTTTCAAGAACGCACTTTTGTAATAAGAACTTGTGAAATGACACCATTTTATGAATCATAATGTTGTGGAGCTGTATTTGTCAATTTCAAACGTTTTCATAGAATAAAACAGTTCTATTTCAGCAAAAGAACCTAATTTTTTGTCATATTATAAAAGATATTGTCACTCTAATAGAGTTTTTGTTATTATGAGAATGAGGTTTGTTGATGCAAGCCAAAGGCAAGTGTGGTAAATAATTCAAGCAATAGCCAAGCTATTGTGAAGGACATTCCGAATCAGAGAAATACCATTAAATTTCATAATGAGAAGAACATAAAAAAGATTTTAAAAATATTTCCCGTTTGTTATTTTTTCAATTTCAGATAGTTTGAAATTTGAGTGAAAAAAACAGTATGAAATTTGATTTGACCCCACATTTAGTTCAGAACCACTGACCGCATGGACTTCAGTGCCGATTTTTTGACTTCAATTTATGATCACGAGACAAAAATACGTTGATTAAAATAGTTTCAAAATCTAGTGCAAACGAATATTTTCCAGACCCCCCATTTTACACTACTTATCCTTTGTATTTATAACGAAATTATTGGCATTCATTGTGGTGGTTGTGACAAAATCATCATTTGAGCTGAAAGAATCAGAATTTTCCATTTTGCTTCTCTTTATGGGAGGTTCATGATCTATCGGCACATACTCATCTATGTCAGGCTCCAAAAAGACCTTCTTGTTGTTGAACCCCCCACAATCATAGCCACCTTGAACCTCTTTCTTGTCTCTCTCCAGGAAATTCTTGAATGTGTCCAACACCCGCCCAAACAAACTCTTATTAGAGTTGTTTTTCTCAGAGAGAAGTCCGTTGTACTTCTGACCCATTTCCTCCAAGATCTTAGAGACCTCCTTCTCGGTGGAGTTCTCAACGTCGATTTCATCAATGAGTTTTCCCTCATAGTCCTCATCGTCTTTGAAAATCAAGAACTCCTCCATGTTCAAATTATCATCTGTAGCTTGCGGACTCGAGAGTAAGGATCTCCTTACTGAAATTTGCTCCTGATCTTGGGGACTTTGCTTGTTTTCAAACAGTTTCATATTTGGCAGAGAAACTAGCAGAGCAGAGAGCAGAACAACCATCAGGCAAGTAGACGGAGTTGCTTTGGAGGTGGTAGAATTACAAATGAGGGCTTGTAATTTGTTGACGTGAGCGATCAAAGTCTTATTTTGTTTTTGAAGGGCCCGTACTCGCTGGAGCAAATTTTTGTTTTCTTCCGAACCTCTTTTCACCCTCTCTTCCAATCCATCCACATATTCCTTTTTGCGTTTCCTGGAGTCCTGTGCAGAAATCTTGTTTCTGATTTTTCTTCGGATTCGCTTCAATTCGCGTTCTTCGTTTTTGGTGAGGGGATGATGCGAAGGCAGTTGTATTCCTTCTTTGGCTAACAGTCTTTTTTCTTCCAGGGTTAAAGAAAGGGGCGGGTAATGACTCGTGGGGGCTGCAACATTCTTATTACCAGACGTTGGTTGAATTTTACGTTTTCTCATGTTGCCGGTAAATGCTGCAACTTCCTCCGGTGTGTTCAAAATTTTAATGCTTTTTATGTTCAATGGAAAGAGGACAGTCTTTCCGTTATTTGAAATAGGTTGAACTTTTAGAATCTGAGGTTTTCCATTCAGTGGACCGGCACTTTTCAGGTGACTAGCGTTTATCAACGGTTTTGAAATGAATTTTTTGTTATTAGGGTTTTGTATTAAAATCTGAGTTGTTTTTTTCTGAACAGGAGTACTGGGAGTGCTTGTGGGAGCAATTTCTGGCTCTGTTTTGATAAACTGATCGTCACTAGGCCCGATTAGAGACATTAACAAGGATTCATCAAATTCATTAACACTATCTAAAATTGTTCTGGATTCTTCAATGTTTTCCATATAAGAACTATTCTTATCGCTTTCAGAAGTGTAGCTTTGAGGGGAAAGTACTTCGTCCAAGTGAGAGCTGGCATCGCTGGATAGATTGATATCATCCTCGAATTTGGAGAAAAATTCATCATCCATATTGTTTTCCAGGGAGAGAACAGAGTCGAAGAACTCTGAGCTCATTAGTTCGGGATCGTCGCAATTCAAGGAAACGTCCATTGTTTCCATATCACTGTTGGCTTCTTCACCGCTGGAATTTAATATATCGTGTACGTTCATTATTTATTTTACTGAATCTCCACATTCATACCGAAAAATGTGCTCACAACAATTTATTCACGACATTACTATTATTTACTACGTCACCAACGTCAAATTTGCGTCAATCTGTCACTGAGAACTAGGTCATGTCAAAACCACAAGTATACTGCCAAGTTCTTTTTTTAGCATTATACATGTGTCAAAACTATCATAACATAAAAACTGCGTCCATGCTGAATGTCAGCTAAGTCAAAAATGAATGAAAGAAAAAACATACGTTAGTACTTGATTTGAACTCTAAAATAACATATGCCATAGAATACATAATTCTTTGTTATTTCTATATCTTGAAGTTTTTTTTACTATCGGTGTCCTGTGATTTACTTTGGCAATGAAATTTTTTCCTGAGAATAGTACAGCACACGTGTCACGAGAGACAGCCCTAGTAGTGGGGACAAACAATAAACTATTCACATGTAAAACGGTGTTATTTACGTAATATTAATTTATTATTTAAAAATATAAATCTGATATAAAAAATTATATTGTGCTAGTATAATGCCAACAAAGCATTGCTGTTTTGCGAGTTGTTCGTCGGATAATCGATATCCGGAAGAAAACGTGTTTTTTATACCATTTATAAAACCTCATAATAATGAGGTTAGATGTAAGAAATGGATACATGCTTCAAGGAGAGTGGATTTAACAGTGCAAAGAATAAATAAATATGCATATGTATACTCTAAACATGAAATGAATAGTACATTTTTCATAGTGAATTACCATTGATTAGAATGAGATATAACCTCAATCGTTTATTAAATTATATTCATTTATTATATTTAATCAAATTTATTTCAATACCATCTATATTTGATTCATTTTCACTCGGAAATAAATCTGAAATTCATAATTATTTTAAATTTCTTTTATTACAGTTTGAATCTACCGCTACTCTTTTAGTAAAGTCTGTATACTACCTGTTTATTAATTCCCTTTTTTTCAGTTACTTTTAAATTACAACATGCAAGCCAACGTTTTAATGTTACAACATTGTTATCCTTTACAGTTGAATATTTTAGTTTTGCTCCAGGAACATCTTCTTCTGTTAAAAACATTCTTTTTTAATTTTACTTTACCGTATATTTATATGAGGATAAGGCAATGTTTGTCCCTGCCGAACTACTAGCGCTGCTAGTGAGTGATTTTTCGTACTTCACGAAAAAGGTTCATTAGAATCGGATTTGTGCAGGTAATAATTTCCCAGCCTTATTTTGTACGTCCTTACACCATATTTGATAAGAATTTTCAGCACTTTGTGAACTATAACGATCAAAATAAAGCAGAAACTGACGTAACGTAAAAATCCGTTTCAAAACTAACCTCACGCTGAAGTATTTTCTGGCATTTAATCGTATTCGAGAATTTGAGTGTGTATTCAAAAACGATTCGTAGTTACGTCATTAATAATAAAATCCGCCAGAATGGAATGATACAATTTGAGTCAAATGTCAAATTCAATAATGAAAACAATCGTTACCAATTGGCCGAATAGCCTTAGTTGCTGAGGCCATTGAATCGAAAAGAAGAAGATAATGAAAACAAACTCTTTTTAATTTTCTCTAACGTCAATTACTTTAACTATAAAAAACTTAACGATAAAAAACTGACAACTGACGTAACGTAAGGTCAAATTTCGATTCCAAACCAACATCACGCCAGCTTTGAATAATGATGAATAGAGGCTTTTCTGGTTCTCTGTCTGAACTGTTCATAACAGTCAGAAAATAGTCACCCAACTGAATACTGAAAATTTTCTCGCGTTAGCCTTCTCAGCCCACAACTGACTCACTGGTTTTGGTCGATTCGAAATAGTACTGACCACTAGAGATGGGCCCAAAAGAACCAAACTGGTTTTTCGGAACAGGTATCAGTCAACTGTTCAGTGAACCTGTTCTTTTCATTGAACTGAACGTGTTCTGACGGTGAGTGGCTATTCCAAAGACGCTTGCGCAGGTTGGTGTTGGAACTGGATGACGGGACCGCTCTATGACCTGTGCCCTCGACTGCACTGAGCACTGACAAATCATGAAACATGAAACTTTGAACATAAAAAATGCAAAATGAATTAATTAAATACCTATCTGTTGCAAAATTGTAGGTCCCTGTCTCTGTGAATTCTCCTCAACGTGGGTTTTCACTGTTCCTTTAGTGGGTAGAATTTTTACCGTGGGGTCTTTTTTAAGCATATGACGCTTTAAATTTGTGACGGAAGAATTGAAGGAAATAATCTGCTTGGAAATTTCACATGTTGCCAGTTGCAGTTGTTTCTCTGTGATTGAAAAAAAAAATCCAAATAGGGTTCGATCTTTCATTTACACTAAAATTCTGCCTGTTACTGAAATAAAACTCTAGGTAGAACAACAAGACGAATGGAGGGTACATACGGAACCGAACGCTAAAAAGTGACCATGACGCAAGATGAGACGTCATTTAAGAATAGGTGAACATGAACAGTTAAAAAGAACAGGTTTTCGATAAGAACTGTAACAGTTCGAACAAGTTCTTCAAATTTAATTGTTCAGTGCCATCTCTACTGACCACCAGTACTAAGAACCAGAACAAACCTTACGTTTCAAATTATAGTTTGTGACGTCATTGTTTCAATGGCAGAATGAATAACATGTGAATCACAGACGAATAAGCGCCAGGAAACGTCTTTAATTAGAAATGTAATGAATACTTGTAAATTGATTTTGAACACAGACTAAGAAAATGCAAATCAAAGTATGTCCAAAATGTATTTAGTACATAATTACACCAAATATATACAACACAATTAACAAAAACATCAATAGAAAACTAGTCAAACAATAAATTAATCTTAATCAATTGCTTAAATATTGATTCAGAATATCCAAGGTTCAGGATCTGCCTTTGTAATCATCTTTGAGTTTCCATTTCAGAAGCTCCATACAAGTTATGGCATCTTCTGCGCTGTCATGGCCACTCACATCATTTTGAATTATTTTTCGCAGATACTCGCTAGCCAAAACCTTCAAACCTCTTTTGTGAGGTAATCCCATTTTGTGTGGAAATAATACAGAGGTGTCGATGACAGAGTTGTGAACAATTTTAAGAGCCTTCATGTCAGATTCCAAACTATGGCCAACTAAAATAGTTTTTGAATTACACAAATGTAGTATATTCGCTTGAATTTGTAATATACTAGTACTTGTTTTATCCATTTGTTCTTTAGTGATACCAGAGAACCTAGTGTTATAGTCTATTATGGGATTCAATGGTTTCACCAACGATTCATAAACAGTTTTACAGTCAATGTCTACAACCGTAACACGGGTTAATTCTAATCCTTTAGTTGTATAACACATTTCGCAATCTAAGGCATAGACGGCATAACTTCGTGAGTCATCCGCATATTCAGGGTCCAATGTTGTTTGATAACCTTCAAGTTGTGTTGAACACACAGATTCAGAAACGTGGGTGTCGGAAGTCATACAACCTGAACTATCACTACTCCGGCAACATAAATATGTTTGCTCCCCTCTAATGGTTCTTTTCTTCAAAGAATGATAGCTGCACTCTTCCTCGAATAAAGGCCATCCATCATCATCTACATGATATAGTTTATGACATCGGGCACAAATTCGTTGATTTTCATCCAAATTTTGTGGTATTGGATTCCTAACATTTTTAATAATTGCTCTACCGTGGTGTTCCTCACTGAGTCGAGGATATCCATGAAGATCCAATTCTTCCTCTGTTAGAAGCCACTTCTTCACATTATTGTAAAAAGTCTGACTCCTACTACTCGAAGAATGATCCTTATCTGAATTGTCCTCTAATCCAATGAGACCAAGACCATTTTTGTTTCGCTCTTGAATTTCTTTTCTTAGTCGGTTCACAGCCAACATTGCGGAATTTCTATAAGTAGTTAATACTTTACATTTTTCGTAACAAGAGTATTCTTCATTTAAAGCTCTATTATATGCTTCCTCTTTGGATATGTACAGTTTCACACATTCATCAGCTAACATCGTCAAAAACCTCGTCCTCACATTTACTGGTAATTTAGATTTATCTGATTGAAGGACATCTGGGATATCGGACAGAGAAACATCCGGAATATGTGCTGTACGGTTACCTTTCTGAGTCTGCGCTACAGTTTTCACTGTAACTGTTTGTTTTATTTTGGAAATTCGTTCCTTTGCTTTAGCCATCAGTGAAACATTTTGTGCAGGAGCGATTCTAGTAACAATTTTCACTTGGGAACACGTCTTTGAAGTACCTTTCAATATATTATCAACTAAACAAGTTGACTTGGGTTGTGATTGTTGGAGACTTTCCCTTCTTATTTTTCTCTCTCGAGCAGCTTCCAATAAAGAAGGAGCAGGTCTTTTCAAGGGTCTTGAGAACTGCACTTCATTCATCACTAACTCTTGTTCTTTTCTTGCCTGGGCTGCATGGGCAATCTTGTAGCGGTTAGCCAAGGTTTGTCCAGGAGTAATTATAGCTTTTGGCTTTGTTGGAGGAAACATTTTTTGAGAATTTTGAGTTTGTTCAGTTTTACCATGAGCTACACGTTTTTTACCAATATTATCGATATTACAATCAATTAAAGGCATGGGAATATACTCGTCAGGTTTGTCATTTTTTGGTGGTGTATATTCGTTGAATATTTTATAGCACTCTAACATTGTTTCGTCATCATCTACTTCTGAATCAGGGGAAACACTTCCACTATGATCTAGTGAAATAAATTCAGAATTATCTTCGGGCTTATTAGATTGTACATCTCTAATAGTCACTTCTTGATACTTATGGGATTGATAATTTAATGGAGATTCATTATGACTTTGCTTATTTTTTGATTCACTTTCTTTTTGCTTCTTGGAGGAGTGGTGTTTGGTTTTGTATTCTTTTTCCTTCCTAATCTGGTCTTTTGATGTGCTGTGAGAATGAGTTTTCTTATGTTCATTTTTTGGTCTTTCTACACTTCTGTTAGGACTTTTTATATCATTTTTATGTTTTTCTTTACTTTTGGAACTATTTTCAATTTTACTATCTCTATTTTTTCTTGTAGCTTCACTCCTTTCACTCTTTACTTTATCTACCTCACTAGTTTTTTGCTTCTCTCTACTTGAACTCGGGCATTCTTTTTTATCAGTTTTGTCATCTCTTTCATTACTTTTATCAGATGTGTTACTTTCTTTGGAGTTGTCTTCATGCCCACCTTTAGTTTTTTTTTGCCTGTCCTCTTTTTCTCTTTCTTTATTTTTTTCACTAGTGTGATGGCTAGTACTTTTTTTAATATTTCCTTTATCTTGCTTTTCTTTACTACTTTTGCCACTACTAAGTTTTTTTGATTCATCTCTTTTTTCATGTTTCTCTCCTTTGCTTTCACATTTTTCTTCTTTCTTCTCACGCTTTTCTTTTTTCTTGTCACGTTTTTCTTCTTTCTTCTCACGTTTTTCTTCTTTCTTCTCACGTTTTTCTTCTTTCTTCTCAGGTTTCTCTCCCTTCTTTGATTTTCGTTCATTGTCAGCAAGTTGAAGATATTCATGTTTTGAATCACTGTTCGTAGGTTTCTCACATTTTTCGAACTCGTTATAGGCCTTGCTTCTTTCATCTATTGGGTCATTTTCATCAAGTTTCAAATTACAATCAGTTGATTTCACAGGTACTGATACTGACTTATCTTTAGAATTTGCTTGTTCATCTTTCTTTAGGCGGTTCTTGACGATTTTTTCATCATTCAAACATTTTGCCTTGATTTCAGTCAATTTCTCACCGTTACCCTCCAACGATATCTTACAGGGGTCATACAATTCAGAATCATCAGCTTTTTTAGAAACTTTATCGCTTGAATTTATTATTTCATCAATAAGTTCGAATTCTGTAGACAAATCTTCGAAATCGATATCTGTAGTTGCTTGTAATGATACTGTAGGGTCATATTCAACATTAGCAATGTTTTGTTTGATTTCTTTGATAGCTTCGATATTTTCACTGTTGTCTTCGGAAATTGTCCTACCTCTTTTGTTAGCTGAGGATAAAATACTCAAAGGGGTAGGCTTGTAAGTTGGTTTCTCAAATTTGGGTATGGGCCTGGACTTTCTTTCTGGTCTGAACGTAAGGTCAGGTACATAACTTATGGGGATGTGGCTTTTATTATTGTGAATGTTGGCTAATTCACTTTTTGGAGTCGGTTTGTATGTAGGAACTGTTTGTGATTCTTTTTCGGATTCCTTAAGTAGGTCTTCAACATATTCAGATTGCTTTTTTCTATGTCTGAAATGACAGTACGGTCTTCCACAGGAACTGTTGAAATATGGACATTCAATATCTTGGAAATATCCTTTTGTAGGCAACATTGATATTTTATAAAAATACTTTCACAAAAGCATAACCTAGCTTTTGTATTTATATATAAATGTTATCTTTTGTTGTCAGAATAACATGAATTCAGTGTTGCTAACCCAAGGTTGATGTCAGAAAGCGAAAAGTATAAATTCATAGAAATATGGACATATACTTGAATCATGACCTCATGAATTAAAAATTCTATGAATTGTAGCTTCATGGAAAAAGTCGTCCCATTATAAATAAATTGATAATCTAAGTTTTAATGTATCAATATGTGTAGGAGAGAAATTAATTTTTGGGTAATAAATTCATATGGATTGGGATTCATAAGATTATGTAATGTATTATCATTCTTTCAGAAGATAAGTGATGAATTTAGGTGCGGACTTTGGAACCGCTATTAATGACCAGAGAATGTACTGTCCATAAGAGACCAGGTCAAGCCTCTCAAAAAATTATAAGCAAACTGCAGGCACGTGTCTCTACCTCATTAGCTGTCATCAGTATGGTATAGCTGAGTGTAAGATTGGTCAGCAATCTAAGATTCTCACGGACAGAGTATGATGTGTTGTTTTTCCGAATTTCATTCCATGTTCTGTGTATTTTTTGATACAATGATCCTTTTCACGACGTTTAGGCAAAATCTCATTTGCCATATTCTGGTAATGTCTAAGTCCAAGCTCGAACTTTACTTTTTAAGAACTCTTTCATTTGGAGAACTGTGGTTTTGTGAAATAAACTTTCTGAGAACGTTTTTCCAAATCAATTTAATCTTCAGCGATTCAAATCTATTTTCGCACAGATCACCAGAAGATTGCAAAAGAAACTTTGCCGAAACGTGGTGAAAATGATCATATATGGGTTGTTTTTCCGGGTTTCATTCCGTATTTTGTGTATTTGATCCTCACAAGAATCATGTTCACGACGTTTCTGTGAAGTCTTATTTGCTATCTGTGGTGCCACAACTAGGGTTCCTATATATACACAACCTTAGACAAGGAACTCTTATACCTAGTCTAAGTACACAACTAACAAAAATGTGAGGAAGAAGGATTCATCGACATTCAAGTTCTATGGTTCTAACCACAGAACACCCTTCTAGTTTGGGTGTTCTGTGGTTCTAACTAAATGACAATGACAGAGACAATGTCAATTTCGAAAAGTTTACTAGTTAACTAGCCGCTAAAATGAATGAAAGTGTGTGATATTTAAATAAATTTATTATTTTTTTTATACTTATGTTTTGTAGCAATGTCTTTCAACAAGCCAGAAGATTTATGGATTTCATATAAAGAATTGAAGGGAACTGTTTGGAAATATCTTAACCACTCACAAGAACAAGAAACCACTGTTGAATTAGAAAACACTTTGAGAAAACATAAACAGAGTTTTTTTTCTTTGCTACAATGCCCCGTAAGTAATTTCCCGTTTCTTAAAGTTTATTTGGCCAATGTTCCTCCACTCATCAATATATCAAGTTTTTCAAAAAACAGACATGCACTGAAGAAAACATGTTAACAAAATTATTTTTTGAACAGAATAATGTTTAAGTAAAACTTATTAGGTACACTGTATCATTGAAACGAATTAATTAATCGAGAACTATCAAAAATAAATGTTGTAGTTTTAAGATTGGTATAAAGTTAGTGGTGCAGATTTGAAAATAATATTACTAAATAACTTTTCCAAATAAAATCCACTGGTCCTAAGGACGCATGTCTATTCAAATAAAAAAGTAAATGAGTTTAATTTATTGAATCTTATTCTTCAACAACTGACATGAGTACATTATAAACAATGTTTAGTTATTAAAAGTCTCTTTCAATCACCAGAAATTATGAAGTAGTGTAATAACTTATGTTTTAAGAGTATACTTGCTGTTCACCAAAAGAAATTTTCAAGTTCTATTCTTAACTAGTCAGCATCCCACCAATCCAGTAGATTTGAATTTCGCCATAATCCTACTCACATTAGTTTGTTGTATATTTTGGCCTAGGCATCTTTCATTAAAAATGCTTGCTGCCACAAGGTGAGCTGTGTTTTCACCACAATTGAATTGTTATTATTATAAAAGTTAGCATGTTTTCTATTCACTAGTTAGTAGAAACCTTAAAAAGATTTAAGAACAGTCTCCTAACTTCTCAATAGCAAATAAAGGGTAATTGTCATGTTCCCTTCGTAGTTTTGAAGCCAGGTCTGTTTAAAAATCTGTTTAAAATCTGTTTAAAATCTGTTTTTCCGTTAATCAGCTGCCGCCCCCATACGGACGACAACTCTCAGAAGTTGAGAAACTTGTGCG
>WOGP01003910.1:0-14620 GCA_015342065.1 Leptinotarsa undecemlineata | reverse complement strand
GATCATAATTTTCGGTGCCCTTGGACAGAAGTTCCAAAAAAAGGATCTTGTGACCCAGACTATTACTCTGAAAAGGTTAAAATTCAACTGGGCGAGCAGAGCAGAGCAAAGTTTGACCGTTTCGCAAAATCGTTGAGAGAAATTGTCCCGATTTGTCTTGCGAAAAAGTTTTTTTCATCAAGTTACAGACAAAATTATACCCGTTAAGCAACGAATTAGCCAGACCTAGCCCTCTTCGACTTCTTGCTGTTCCAAATTAATGACTCGGAAGGCGTCATTTTTCAAGTGACAGTAACAGTAAGGTCATGGACGAAATTTCACATTATTTTGAGTAACGATTAAGTTGGAAAAGCAACTTATGAATTCTATTGACAAAATAAATGGGAGAAAGATAAAATTTATGCTTGGTTAAAAAAAAAATCTGTTTAAGATCTGTTTTTCCGTTAATCAGCTGTCGCCCCCATACGAACGACAAATTTCAGAAGTTGAGAAACTTGTGCGAGCTCAGGACCAACGAGGTCTTACCTTTTAAAGTGTGATTCCTAACATGGTGACTGAATCACGGCCTTCCGATCGGGAGTCGGGCGCACTAGCACCGCGGCCAATTCCACAATTAGTGCCGAAATGTTTTAGGAATACTCAGTTTGGTTAAGATAAAAAAAATCATTCAAACGATAGCCGGTTAGTTAGTACGTTAATATTCAGCTCGTTTGTTTTTACTTTTGAGGGTTGTCGTTTGTATGGAGGACAAAAGTTGGTAAACGGAAATATCCAAGGACAACCCTAACATTATACTGTCAAATCATCAGGGATAATCAATTCATCCCCCTTCCCCCGTGGTTCCCGACGTTCGACCCTTCAGAAAATGTATATTTCGGAAGTCTCTGAGTATTTTATTAAATGTCATGTGGGAACTAGGGGACTTCTTTGAGACTCAACCTACTATTTACTGTTTGAATTGACAGTTTTCAATCGGATAACAGTACAAGGGACCTATTGAAAGTTTTATGCTCGTGTGCGTCTCGGGATAGTAAATCTATTTCATGAATTACGGTACAAAGGGGTCATTAAAAAGCGTCTGATTTATGGTTATAATTTCATTTCTGACTGCGTGGTAGTTAAAGCGATTGTGAAAGGGCAGCCATTGTGAGTAATTTCATTAGGAGAGGGTGAAAACAGGATTAACGAAATTTCTCATTTTATCGCATTAAAAATGCCAACAAATAATTGAAATCTCTTGTAAGTGTAAAAATGAGTTTGAACCTAAAGCCAAGCATTATGACAGCCTCCCTGCTGCTGATGATTAAAAAAATGTGTCTGTCTAAAAATCCCGCCTCAATAAGGTCCAATTCACAAACTCATTTCTCACATTATGAATTGTTTCTAGGGAAATTTTTGTTGCAAGCACCTCTCAATTTATTCATGAGTTCTTGAACGAATTGCGATTGTGAACCGAATAGTTTATATCTTACAAAGCCCAATAAACCATTAATTTAGGATCAAAGTGTTTTCAAACCATTCCTCGGAAATATAAGCTTCCATATTCTTATGATAGTCGACATTGCAGTCCTTAAGTTTTTTTTCAACATAATTTCAAAGAATTCGGAACCCATCCTTTACTTCCTCTGCAATGGACAATGATGAGTCGCGATCCTTTATTTCCAGGCATGTTAGGCGTACACGTTCTCGAACCATCAGTCCACCTGTAACTGTGTCGTGAGTGTCATACTAAGTTTCGCTCAAATAGAAAACTTGCCGTTGTTCTTGTCTATATTTAGTTATTTGTTCTAAGTATTTGTTACGCAATTCCACTATTCAATGTCTGCCTTATGATTTCAGCTGTAGGAATCTCATTGCTTTTGTACCAGTCGTATATTGTTTTTTTCAATGATTTGTTAGATGAACATCTAAAGGTTTTGGTAATCCTGTATCACATCGCGTCTTGCGTTCATTAAGTTTATTTTTCACTATTTTACGTACAATTGAGAAAGGAATTTCGGTCAAATCTGATTTTGCTTGTAATAGTTTGTTTCCCTCGAAATCAAACTTGAGATGTAGATAGATTATTACTATTAATACTTGTCCTAAAACGCCACATTTTAAACAAAAGTTTTAAGTAATCATAAGTGCCCCAATATCGAATTACAACACTCAAATCGCGATCAGTTCCTGAACTGAACACGACGGCGATAACCGTCCTCATATTCCCCGATTTGTATTCGTCACCGTAACAGGACTCTTCAGCCAATCATAAAACTCGGTTAATAACAATTATCCAGTACGAACCGCCAAGTCTACTGTCCACGTGGACTAGTTCGCTACTAGTTAATTTTTATGTATTGGTTTTTTTGGCCTTTGAGTGTGCAGACAACTTTAAGAGTACACAATATCGTTGACTCCGACTATACATTCAAATTAACGAAAATATTCATCTTCTTTAGCGCTCTTTAATTAACTTCAATGTTTGAAATCATCCGTGGCCTCAGAGGGACCTTCACGAAGAAAATAGATGGGCCACCTTTCATAAATACCTTGTATAAACAAATAAAAATGAATAAAAAAATTTAATAACAGATTGGCCACCGTCCATTTCGGAAATTCAAACCGTACCGTGTGTCAGCCAGCAATTTGTTGCATACGATATTCGTGTGTTGCATAGACAAGAAAGAGAGGCAATACGGTGGGCGTCCAATTCAGATGAGATGAGAACTTGATAATGGTTTATTTACTCAACGAATGGCGGGGTCCATTTTCTACGGTAATTTTGGAAATCAGATGCGGTGCAGTGACCGGGGTGAGGTGGTATTCCTGATGAGTATATTTATATACTCATACAGAAAATAGTATACATAATTTGACTATCATACAAAAATGGATTATGAAAATGATTTTGAAGAAGAACATAAGATGTCCCAGTGACAAACTATGTTCAGAGACCAATGTTCTCGATACAAGACAAATATTTTGTCAACGAATTCTAATGTATATCCATAAAAATAAAACACCCGTCGACCACCGTTATGAAACTCGAATAAAAAATAAAAACATGAAAGTTCCAACCTTCGAAAAAACAGTCAGTCAACGCTCAACAGAATATCTTGCACCAAGAAACAATTTACTGCCAGAAAACCTCAAATTCATCAAATATTATACCTCTTTTAAATACCATCTAAAACAATGGTTAAACAGTACAGATAGAAACATTATTTAATAACATAACCTTATAAACCTAGAGTTTCCACAATAAACAGTTACACTCCAAATCACCCAAATACGACATATACCTGACTATGATAACCCACCTACCAAAATAAGACACCAAAACCATACGTTTACAATTATAAAAATAAAAAAAAACGAAAAAAACAAAAACATTATGAAATTAATTTAATAGTGCCTACCTGTTTAAATATTTCAATACATAATTGTTGTTCTAATATTAATGATAATTATATGTATTACTGTTTTATCCTATACTATATAAATAAAATATATTGGCCAAACTGACAGAACATTTAGGAATCGAATCCAAGAACATCATACGAGCTATGTAAATAAGAAAACAAATTCAACGTATTCAAATCATCTTGAAGAAAATCATATCTTCAACGAAACGTTCGAAATTTTGCACATTAAAAATAAAGGTTTCAAATTGAATCATATGGGAGCAATGGAAATTAATAAACTTAAAAATTCAAACATTCTAATGAATAATCCGTTGGATTTGAATGGATCACCATTATTGAACTTATTTTCTTAAAAACGGAGAAAGAATTATTATTGATGTAGATGTGAAGTAATATGCTACAGGTACCTTAGGTAGAGATTTAGGTAATTTTTTGGAGGTGGTCTCAAATATTGTTACCTGTAGTATATAAATATTAGTGTAAGAAACAACTTGAAGAATTCAAATCACTTGACAAAGCTACTGTGCTAGTGACAAGTTGTGATATAATTTTCAAATCGTGAGGTATAGTTTTTGAAATGAAATTACAATGAAATAAAACACATGCAACAACCAAAAAATGAAAAAAAATAACTATCAACACGTGATAAAAACCGAAAATTAAAAGATTCCAAACCAAGTAGTGAAGTAACTGGGCTTGGAATCTTTGAATTTTTAATTTCCATCTCGTTTTAATAGTTCAATTTTTTTTTATTTTTTGGTTGTTGCTTGTATTTCATTTCATTGTAATTTTTGTTGCTTAAAATAATTGTTATGTTTCAGCTATCATTTTAATTTTTTTACAAATTCTTTCAGGGATTTTATATCTTATTAGACAATCGAAGTCCGAAAGAATGAAATGCACTATGAAACATTGTCAACTATCTTTAAACAAACATTATGTTTTCAGTTATACTCTTGAATAAAGAAATTTATTGTAGTGACTTGTTGAGACGAATTCAGTTTCTTGTACCTAGATCACAATCCAGGCATATAATTGCTTTCTACAACAGGAATCCTGGGACAATCCTTCACAGCAACATTATATTAAATGAATATTGAGCAAAATAGGTCGGAGGTCTCACCATGCTGATTATTGTGAGATAAAGTTTGGAAAAAAACAGTTTTTTATATATTTGTTGTCAAAAATTCGTAATACCCGGCAAGTATTTTTGAATTACACCAGTTAATTTCTGCATAGAGAAATAATGATGAACACTGGCCCTATGCTAAGAGGGTTCTAAAACACTTGAAGAAGACCAAACTATATTGCTTAAAGTTTTCTTCTAATCGCAATAGTACGTTAGAAGCATTTGTAAATGCAGAATTGACCGAAGATCTGGATATTTCATTAGGCTGTCAAACTGTGCTATATGTTAGGACACCAAAAAACAGACAACTGTTCCCAAGCGTATCGCTACATTAAACTGCTGCAATGAAACTGAATATTTAGGAAATTTATTGTTAGAATTCCCTAAAGAATCATACCCAATACAGACTTTTAACTATAACCAATCTACCCATGAGTTAGCTGCTAATTCTTTGTTCCATAAGAGAGGCAAGCATATATCAGTTCGATATCACATCAGACCTAAAAAATACCTTAAATTACTAAATTGATAGATGTAGCCGTTACTACGTGGTAGGAGATCATAATGTGGTATAAAACATAGAAATTTTCATTTCTCTTTTCATTACCTTAAATTACCTATCTCAAAATGCGTATAAATAGTTTTGGATTGCATTTTATTTCTGTAACCCTTTGAAACAAACCTCTCAAAATATCGAATTCGGAAATGCTTCAAAACATTTAGAAAACATTAAGAACAAATAATAGCCTATTTGATTTGAATTTGTTTAAAATCACACCACATACACGCAAAAAGTTCAGTTTTTGAGGAGCAATTATGTATCTGTTATGTATAAAATTGTCAACATCTATTTTCGTATATTTTGCAACCATAATGACATCAATCTTCATTAGTGCATTGCCTTCGCTTTTCTTCAATTGGAAGCTTCTAACGCTTATTTTGACATAATTATACTTTCAGTTATTATCAATTTATTTCCCTCAAACAGTGAATCTGAAGTTCAGCGCACTGATTGATTACTGAAACATGTGGCTGGTATCAATCAAAGCACACAAAGTTGCCAATAGTATTGGTGCTCTATAAAACTTTGTTTATTGGGTAGTTGAACTTGAGTAGTTGAACCTAACATTAAAATTCATGTTTTTGGTTACGGAGCCGTTACTAATTTTGATGATGGCGAACATTATATGGCGCCCCCCAAAAACTGGCGCGTGCCCCATCTGCCTCCCCCTGGATCCGACACTGGGTTTATCACTACACATTGGTGTAATTTTTTTCTATTACCGTAAAATGTGGTCATTTAAATTTCCAACAATGAGTTCTTTGTTATCGCCATTCTTGAAATGTCTTCTTTATGATTTTAAAATGAAAACATAGATTAGGTTAGGTCTAAAATGAGTGGGTCTACTCGACCTTCCACCGTAAACCGCAAGGGTTTATTGTAGCTCACACCTATTCATATTCGGCCAAATAAACCCAGCTTCTTAACATAGCCGACTAGTTTGTATGATGAGTGGTCTTTCAGGTCAGATGGTAAGAGTACGGCTCTGCCGAACTCTAAGAACCTGATTCGGTCCCCAGTGGTACAGGCACAAAGTATATGCTCTGTTGTTTCATCATTTTCCAAACAGAGGCGACACACACTGTCTTCCGGCAGTCCACGTCGCTGCATATGATCATTTAAATGACAGTGACCTGTAAGAAGGTCTGTTAGACACCGTAGTTCATCCCTACTGTAGTCCAACAACTGTTTGGTATCAAGCTTCGAAGGGCGAATAAACGCCTTGGAGTGAACCAATCCTGAAAGATTCTGCCAGAAGTCAATACATCTTTTTGCCATCCAGGTGTTGAAAGTTTGTTTGGCAAAGCCTAAAGCGATGCCAATGACAAGTTATGGTCCGATGAAGCTGCTTGCAGCACTCCAAGGGAGTCAGCAGCTTCGTTGCTTTCCAGGCCAGTATCCAAACCAGAGACAATCTGTTAAGTCTTCCTATCGAGGAGAGTCGTTTTTGGCAATTTGCTTCCAATTTAGAGGTTGCTCGGTAGGAGCCAAGAGCTTCCAACGCCACTTCACTGTCCAAGAATATTTTTATTGGCTTGTGTGTGAGGTTGGATTTATCCAATCTTTCCGCACACAATTCGATAACGTAGACTTCCGATTGAAACACAGTCGCATAAGTTCCTAGGCAGGTAGGTCTGCGACTGAAAACACCTTCACCAGAACCGGGAGGTGTTTTCGATCCATCTGTGAACCAACAACTATCTGCTCTTAATATTTCCTGCTCTCGGAGGATCCAGTCGTCCCTACTCGGGAAAAGTACTTTATAAGGCGGTTCGTAGTCGACAGTTGGAGGCATAAAGTCAGAGGTCATTTCCAGAATGCTGTGACTTCCAGTGTCAACCTATAGTCTGTTGCACTCTGAATTAAATTGATTTGTGCAATTGGCAATGTGCACAACTCTGTATGCAGTCCATCTAGCCTCTCCAGAAAAATGTGGAGTGGAGGTAGATCTAGAAGAATCTCCATGGCCGCTGATGGTGTGGTAACGATGGCACCACTGATAGCCAGACAAACCTGCCTCTGCAATCCAGAGAGGTTCGCTTGGGCCGTTTTCTGTAAAGCTTTTGACCACCATACTGAATGTTCCGATTAAAATTAAATTTTATGGTTTCTTTTCTAAATCGGAAGTACCAAAAATTGGCATTATGATCAAACATTATAGTCGTTACTTATTGAATTTGAAGGAAAATCCGCTTTGCAGATTCCAGGCAAAGGCAGATATTTGACGCTTCCGGAACAAGTGCTCCAAAATGTGCGACATTGATTTCGAGTGGAAGTTGCTGGACCATATTTCCAGAATTTACTGGATTAATACAAAAAGTTTCTAGGTGAAATCCATTCATTTATTGAATTTTTTGTATAACGTTTTTCTAGCATTTGTAAGATGCACATTTTCTAAACGAATGAAACGATTTCAAAAACGAAGCAACCCTGGATGGGGAATCGAAAGCCCTTCTCGATATCTCGAAACCCGTTGTCATTTAATAAATATTTGGGAGATGGCAAGAGTTAGCCTCCTACTAAACATGAATTTTGATCGTTGCAAAAAATTATTTTCTGGTAGGCAGTTTTGCCTCACGGTTCTTTTTTCTTAACCCACCCTGTATATATGTTGGTGTTGGTTCAAAGTGCTCAATACATTACTAATTTGAATTTGCAACAATATACATTTATTGGCAACTATTCTTCGCTCTCCTCACTTTCAATGACATTGTCACATTTGAATGAAAATATTGTGAAACTGAATATTTTTTCATGTCAAAATCCATTGCAATTGTTTAGTCAACTTCTTGAATAACCTGCCAAAGTTTTTCTGCACGCCTGTCGAAAGAATGTGATTATGTACCCCTTTGAGCCAAAGGCTCGAGGTCGGAATAAGATTGAAGATAATAAGACCAGACCGTGGATCTCGTTATACGGAGGGAGCCCGATCAAATCTTGTTAGCATGAGTTATATACAGTTACCAGTGGCGTGCACCACGCCCACATCAGCTGTATCTTCAGTATCGACATGGCATCCATTATTAAATGATTATACGTGCATCCACATCCACAAACCTAAACTTTCTCCAAAATACAATAGACACACATAAAAATGTAAATTTTAGAAAATACACTGATATACAATTCAACCCAAGCGTAAGAGAAGCACAAATTACATAACCCTGGCAACGGAAATAATGAAAATTAATAGCAACAATCCTAAATTGAAATTCGCATTAGAGCAATGATGTAGAAAATCGATATGAAAAATATAAAAATGAAAGTTTTGGTGGCTTTCTATTTCTCCATCTCTATGCAAAAAAATGTGAGAATCTTTCAAAGGAAGGAAGGAAACATTCAATATCGAAAAAATAACTGTGTACAAAGATGTGTACACCATGCAAAGAAGTAACTTTAAGGCATACACTGGAAGAAGAGCCCTCTCGAAATAGCTTTTTTCATATAAATATTGATTTACACGAAAGAAAAATAGTTACGAAACAACAAATACTTTTATATGAACATTGAATTATACAAAAAGGATTGATTTCAGAATTGCAAAGATGTTTAGATCATACAAAGAAGTAACTTTCAAATCTGACAAATCGTAAGGAAATCAATGATTCCTTCATCAATTCAACACCACACTTGGATCCACCTGAAGAATTATTAAATTTTTACAGACACAACCGTCTCGTTAATACAGAATTCCACTTTAAAGAAGTAAATGAGTTAGTTGCTGCCGAAACTATCTTAAATATAAAGATGAGCTAGTTGTGATAAATTAAATATTACTCTACTATTATCAGACTCTGTTGTCCTCATACGATACGACCAATCAGCCTTACATCCTTCCTGTTGAAAGGGCATGAAAGGATACTGTACGGATACATCAGGAGAATGGTACTACATGAATCCCCCCTGAATAACCATCAGTATGCTCATCAAAGCGGCAAATCGACATATTTAGCATTAAACAACCCAATCCCTTGACAACAAGGAGATTGCGGTTGCTGTATTTCTCGATATTGTAGGAACACCTGACAATGCACTGCTTAATCTATAGGATCGTCTCTGCCTAGGAAATGTTTAGAATCGACCATATCTGACTGGATCTATGCCATGCTGAAAAACAGAACTGCAACTACGACTTTTCAATGCGTGGGTTCAAGGTTCAGGGTCACCAGAGGCTGTCCTCCGCTTCTAGAGGCTGCCCTCCGCTTCTGGTCGCTCCAGATGAAAATTTTGCTTGATGCTCTCGACAGAAGAAAAGTAGATCTGCAACCTTATGCAGATGACCTTGTTATCTTGGCAAGGTGACGTTGTTTACAGTTGGTGCCTGAGGGAGCAGATGTCTGTCAACCCCAGCAAAATTGTGGTGATTCCCTTCACCAGGAGGCAAAAATTAGACGATCTAACGCCACTTTCCCTCAATGGTGTGGTCATTCCATTTGGAACGGAGATGAAATATCTTGGCATTGTCTTTGAAAATACTCACCTGGAACGCTCACTTGGAAAAAGTTTTACATAAATCCAGACTATGGACATGTCGAAGGATTTGTAGTAAAATTTGGAGTTTAGGTCCCAAACAAATCCTCTGGGAGAAGGAAATATTAAGAGCAGATAGCTGTTGGTTCACAGATGGATCAAATACGCAGACCCAGTCGCAGACCCAGGACAGAGTTATCTACCTGCCTAGGAACCTATGCGACTGTATTTCAAGCGGAAATTTACGCTATTGAATTGTGTGCAGAGATATTGGGAGAATCCAATATCATACACAAGTCAATAAAAATATTCTTGGACAGTCAAGCGGCGTTGGAAACTCATGGCTCCTACCGAGCAACGTCTAAAGTGGCAGCAAATTGCCAAAAAAGACTCTCCTCGATAGAAAGACTTAACAGATTGTCTCTGGTCTGGATTCTTAGCCACACTGACCCTATTATAAAGATTTGCCTCATTAAGAGTGTTTTTCGGCAACTTGGGGTAGAGCGCTAGTTAAAGTACTGCCAAAAATCAAACCCTGTTGAATATAAAGATCTCGTGCTATTAGTATCCTACCTACTTTGTCCAAAATATTAGAGCGTGTGATAGAGAGGCACTTAACAGAACATCTTTCGGAATTCAATATACTTCCACCTGTTCAATCGGGGTTCAGAAAAGGATACAGTTGCACAACCGTCCTCCTACACGGTGTTGATGATATCGTAAGAGCAACCGACCAAGGTTGCCCAAGGCAGCAGGCTTGCAAAGGACGGTTACAAATAAGGCAGCAGGCGCGCATGTTGACAAAAAAATACTTTTTTCAAATGAAGAAACACATGTAAAGTGAGTTCGAAGAAGTTACGTACAGCGTCATCTTCCCGCGAATAGATCAAGCAATTCGTGTCGATAATTCTGTCAAATACAGATCCCGAGCTTGAGAGTTACAAACAATCAAACATGCATACATACAAACAGGTGAAGCTAATAAAAGCGTGTTAAAAATGGGGAACGCTTACTGAATAATAAATATAGAGTTAACAAATTCAATAAATGATTGAATTATTGAAAAATGTAACTAACAAATTACTTCATGAAATAATGTTTCATTGCATTATCACTGTTTTCAGAGCATGGCAGGGGTCCAGCGACATCGCTGCAAGATAAGTACGTCTTCATATAATGAAGTTACACTTTTTCCCAAAAATGGAAGTCGAAATGAAATGAATTATTATAGCCTTATTTCGGTTATCAATAATTTTGCTGGATTATTAGATAAATCTATCAATAATAGATTAATGGGTTTTTCAAAAAACAATTCAGCTTTGTCAAAATTTCTAGTGTTGAAAATACCATATGTTAAATTCGAGCCAAGTATAATAAAATTGTTTTATCAAAATTGGTGTTCTGGTCGGGCAACGTGCCGCGCGCTTCGCCCATTTTACGGTGAACATAATCGTCCTACCGAGAGGACTATTCGCAATGCGGTGGATAAATTTGAGTTCACCCATTCAGTAAACGCTCGACCAACACCCGTATGTCGACGAAACGCAAGATCTGCTGAAGACATCACCACTGTCTGTGAGAGTGTGCAGGAGAATCCGAGGCAGTTGATTTCGCATCGCTCATAAGAACTCGGCCTTCAGCAGACCATAACTTGGCGAATTTTGCGTCGCGACTTGAGCCTGCACCGTACAAAATTCAACTGATGCAGGAACAGAAGGTAAACGATCATAGACAACGACGTGTGTTAGCTGAATAGGCTCTGGAGCAGTTGGCAACTGACCCTAATTTTCATCGAAAAATCATCTTCAGCAGTGAGGCCCATATGGGTGCCTGAACAAACACTGTTTGGTGTGGATTTCGGGCGTCATCGTTTCATATTTCTCTGAGACAGACGTTGGTCAGGCCATCATTTTCAACAGCGAGAACTATAGGTTCTCTAGGTATTTTGGCCTGAATTGGATAATCTGGATACCAATGATATGTGGTTTTGAGAGGACGGCGCTACGTGCCACACAACTCATGCCACATTGGATATTGTGCACGAGCGATTTCAGGGTCACTAACTACAAAATGGCGGAACATTTAATAATTTCCTGAATACAAACACATCAATATCGATATTACTAGAAGTATTCCTTTTTATCTGCTATATGGCTATTCCAACAACCCGATAAGGTTTGGTAAGTTATTTTTTGTTAATAAAAACCACAAAAAATGTCAGTACGACAATGAACATCATTGTTCAGTTAGAATATTCATATTTAGTTTTCGGTTTTACTACTAGAAAGGTACCAGGTTAACAATCTATCAATATTGGGATACTAACGGGTGATTTTTTAAGAGGTATGGGATTAGATTTTCAAAACAACACAAAAAAAATTATGAAATCTTTATTGAAATCGACAGAAAAATCAATATAATTTGATGTTTGAAGGTGATTTAATGCAAATGTTTCCCGCGGCTCCGCCTTAGATGGCCCATGCGCAAGGTCTAATTTTGGCACACTCGAAATATCGACCGGTATTTCACGTATAAATGCTTCAATATTGGCTACCATAGGGGCAGTCGTTGCTGTTTTATGCCTGTAGACATGAGCCTCAACATGACCCCACTAGAAATAGTTCAAAGGTATTAAATCACACGATCTAGGCGTCCAATTGACGGGCCCCAAACGTGAGATAAACTGTTCACCGAAGGCGGCTCTTAATTGGGCCATTGTTTCGCGTGCCGTGGGGCATCGTCTTGTTGAAACCACATATCAGACATGTCCAATTCTTCCATTTTGGTCGACAAAAAGTCGTCAATCATCACACGGTAACGCGCTCGCCATTCACAATAACGTTCCGGCTATTGTCGTCTTTGAAGAAGTATGGCCCGATGATGCCACCGATCCATAATCCACACCAAACAGTAACTTTTTAGGGATGCATCGGTAGCTCTTGCAATGCTCGTGGCTGGTCTTCACTGCAGATGCGGCAGTTTTGCTTGTTAACGTATCCATTCAACCAGAAATGAGACTCGTCGCTGAACACAATTTTTCGATAAAAAAGTTGATCTTCCTCCAACTTTACCAGCACCCATTCACCAAATGTTAGACGTTGTGGGAGGTCATGTGGCTTCAATTTTTGCACCAGCTGTATCTTATAAGATTTTACACCCAAATCCTTTCGCAAAATTTTCCACGTAGTGGAGTAACAGAGGTCTAATTGCTGCGAACGGCGGCGAATTGACAGTTCACGGTCATCACTAACACTGGCGAATACAGCCGCAATATTTTCTTCGGTCCTCACTTTACATACGCGTGTTGGTGGTTTAATATTCAATGATGTAAACTGAGTTCGAAATTTAGAAACAAGCTTCCGAACAGCTCCCCTTTCTTCACCGAGTATGACTTTTGATAATGAAATTCAATAATTTTCAAGCATTTTTCATTCGTGAGTCGATTCATGGTTGAATTATAGACCAAACTGAACAGTTTGACAATGACGCAAAACACGATTCACGCGTGATCTGTCAAAAATAAAAACAACCATAAAAAGATACCAGGGATCTATATTTCAACATGCTGGAAACTACTGTTGACCCCTCTCATCACTGAAATCGTCGAAGCGATTCCTAAAGAATTCGATATGGATATTGTATTCCAATAAGACGTAGTACCACCACATTACTCCAGACAACTAAGAAAAAATTTGGATACTACTTTTCCCGGTCGTTGGATTGGTAGTAGAGGTCCTACAGAATGGCCAGCCCGCTCGCCAGATTTGACACCTTTGGACTTTTTTATAGGACTACTCAAAGCAAAAGTTGTACGAAACTGAACCTGCTTCAATATACGGCAGAGAATAATAAATGTTTGTAGAGATATTGATGTTACTGTGTTTGAAAATGTTCGGCGTGAACCATTTCGAGCATCTTCTGAACTGACCTCGAGTTTATTATCTCATATTATATAGTTAAATGATAAATATATTTAGAAAATTATCAAATGTTCCGCCATTTTGTAGTAGGTGAAGAGATTGACTTCATATTCTAGGGTTATGAAGTATTCGCCAGAAGTTTCAAAATGATTTTTTCCCAGATGGTGTCCAGTCGCCATCTTGAAAGTTTCATCTGTCAATTTCACTTCAAAATAAAGTATTCATGCATTAATTTCATTTTTTGAGTTGACCCGTTCAAAAAACAGGGGGGGCATTAAAATGCAGTGTATATCAGAAGTATGCGCCAAAGTATAGCTATCTATCGCATCGATATTAAACTTAAACACACATGGAACTACAGTTTTAAGAAACTCCTCCTACCTAAATCTAATGTTAGGTGCAATGAAGTGACATTCATAGCCATAATTGTTTTCTAATAGACGTCGATAAACGTTATTGTTATTAAGTAAATTCATACATCCTCGTATTTTCATCCTGGTTTTTCAGTATTCAGTGATCATGAAGTTTCAATACCATTTACCCTCATCCCTAACACTACGCTCATGCTAACCAGATGGACCACGACCGAAACAAGAAATAAAAGAATCCATGAAAGAGGTTGGGTTAGTCAACCTCGGAATGCTCGGCGTTCAACACGGCCCACCTACTATACGGCACGGCGGAAGAATTTCAAAAAATCTTTTGCACACGAACTACCGAGTTATTTACGAAATAAGGAAACTTATTTTCATCCGAGTATCTGGAGTCGAACAATCGAGTACGCCCGAATTTGTTTTTAGTGTCGTAAAATGTGCGTGGAATTCGTTTGGTCGCCTGTGACAGTGATTTGTGTAGCCTTGTGAAGGTTTTTTGATTTACTACAGTGGGTGATTTAGTGTATTCAGAGACCTGGGCTCGTGGTATCAATTATCCAATTGAAACTTTTGAGGAAATTAACGGTGAAGCCGAGAACGAGTAGGAGATAAGGTATTCTGAAAATGTAAATATTTTTATAGGAAAAGCTATTGAAGTGAAACATACACACATCGGAAAAGTCTAGGGATATTTTTATAACATACTAAATATCATAAAAATAAATGCATGAGGTCGTTTAATTTCGATTAAATTGGTA
>WOGP01003909.1:0-14623 GCA_015342065.1 Leptinotarsa undecemlineata | reverse complement strand
ACCCCACTAGAAAAAGAATGGACTTTAGATTGCCTAAACGAAGAATAACCAAAACTAAGCACTCTTACAGATATCTGGCAATAAAATTTTACAATGCACTTCCCACTGATCTAAAAGACATAGGCCTGAATATGAATCGATTCAAAATTAAAATCAAAAAAATTTTTATTGCGTAAAGTTTTTACCCATTCAAAGAATACTTTAACTTGTGTCTGGTGCATATGAATGTGAGTTTCTTTTGAGTTGATCAAATTATTGATTTGACGCATCACCAGATGCGGTTCAACCCGGACTGCAGATCATCACTACTTGTTAAATATCGTTCTTCGTGAGACGCAACTGGTTTATCAATACTTTCCTGATGTTTTTTATGTGGCCGCTTGCCTAATTTATAGTAACTCAGTACCGCACTTTTCACCATTGGTACCTGCTGGGTTGGAAAGTTGATGATTTTCGATAATTACTTGACCTATATAGGCTCGATATCGATATATCTGATGGAATCGACAAAAGCTTGTGTAGCAAAACACATGTTTCGTTTTTGTAAAACTGTTTAGTGGAAATCTCACAATTAAGTTTTTCCAAATACTCGGAATATTAAATAAGTCATCTCACCAGGACCAGACGCCTTCTTGATATTGAGCTGTTTCAAAATTCGCCGTTGGTTGTCAAAAAGTAATTTGCGGCATTGTGGATTCCATTGTGGGAATAGTGGATGGAGCCTCTTCCAGGAAACCGATTGTGGAGTGAGACGCAAATTGTTCAGTTAGCAGATTTTTTTCCATGGCTGTGGTTGCAATTGAACCATCCTCTTGTGTTAGTAATGGAATTGTGGATTTTGTGAAGATTTGATCAGCAGCTACCAGAAGGATCCAGACCCGTTGAGTTTTTTCTTACCTACTGTTATATAAAAGACATTATAGAATAGATTATTATACCAGTCCAACTGACGGAGCTAGTAGGTAGCGAATTGCGTTGTGAATTGAATTTATAGTGTGAATATTCCGTAGCTGTTGTCTTGGATAATGAAATGGCACGATGAGGCCTCGTTTATTCTTTGCTCGTACAAGTTTCCACTTCTGAGGGTTTTCATTCGTGAAGAAGTAACAGCTAGTTAGCAGGACAACATATTCGAGACTGATTTTGAGTTTAGATTTAATAGAAGCGTCTGAAAACTGACAACTCTAAACGGGAAGGCCATCAACAGAAATAACTTTCAAAGTGAATGAACAACACTTCGAAGAATGAGTCGAAAAAGATCGAGTACACGATGAAATAACGACATAAAAAAGGTCTCAAAGTACTGAAAATGAATCTAGAAATTATAAAACTCCATTCAGAGTAATATAAATCAATATTTCATCTTCATCAGAAAGTGCCCATATATTCGCATAGAAATATATTACATTCATGATACCTTTCAGTTAAAAACGAGAGAAGCTTCTGATAAAAACTGACACCTTATGGACATTTTCCACTCTCGATTCGATGCTGTCACTCACCCAATATTTTAAAAATTCATATCCACGTTAAAAGGTGTCAGTCAAAAGAAATATTTTTTCCATCTCGATCTCATTGCGATTACCATATTCTGAAAGCTATTTCTATACAGAGGCGTAGTCTGCAAAAAAGCGACAACAGTTAGAGATACAAAAAATTGTCTGAAAGCTCAAAAATGGAGTAGTCAATTGGAAAATGAATGATCAGAAGCATGTCAATACTGTAAGGGTGGAATTCAAATAATTGTGGTGGTTTATGGGTTTTGAAATAATGGTCACTCACCTGTTGGAGGTAGGGTGCTGGGGTGCCAAATGGCCCAATGGCTGGGGTGCCGGGGCCCACCAGCTCATCCTTCAGGGGAGTACTAATAATGGAGTTATAGAAAATGAGTTGATAATAATCACGGACCCACTGATTGCCTACTTCACGGTTGTGGAGGGTGGTCATTGATCAACTCTACTAATATGTCCTTCAAATGGGTCAAAGTTCCGGGTATAGCCTGATCTGCAACCCTTTTTCAATCGAGAAACAATGATGATAACAATGATATTTATTCATGGGTGGTAGTTATATTACCATCTATGGATAAATCATACCAATGGTGATACAAAAATCAATTTTATTGTGAATGAATAGTAGAATCCGTTTATACCCAAGAATTGAATATGAGTTCAGATATCATATTATAGTGTTAGAATAATATTACCATATTACTATTTATTACTATTTTTTGGATTCTCCAAAGCTTTGAAAAAAAAATATATACAATAATATTTCTATCAGTTCTTTCACTGAATGTTATTTTATACATAAAATATTTGAAAGAAACACCTCCATATTATGGGGCTAATGTACACACTTCTATGCAGGATGTTTGAAGAGGAAGATGAAACAGACATGTCTTATGCGAGTGTCCATAGTTATCGTCAATAAGAGAGTGTATTCGGCGAGTCTAGGCCTACACCTGCCGATACAAAGGAATTGTATCCTAGTGACCTATCCACCTTTCTGGAAGGGACGGGATGAAAAATGACTTAGGAGGACACATTTCCGGGAGGACGTAGAAAGGGTCACATGTGGCCCAAGTGCTGTGGGCCTACACTCACCTTCCCTTCTCCACAGATACAGATAATAATATAATATATTCAACAGCGAAGGTGTATTGAAGTAGAACAACTTTGCTCTGTTATCATTTGGCAGATTCTAGTGAGATAATTATGTTCTATTCTGTCAAAACTTCCTTTGATGCCTATATTCTGTATTTTGGCTTCAGTGAAGGAACGTATTCATATTACAGTGAGTATACTTTTCAAGATATATCATTCTCAGTATTTTTCTCTGTAAAATGTTGAACCTGCAGTCGAGAATATACTCACGCAAATATTCAGATTTCAGGTGAGGTTGATTCCACATTATTTGCATATATTGAAATTTTGCATACTGGACGTTGATAGTAACGCCTAAGTATTTTATATGCCCTACAAGAGTCATGTTATACAATGGTCCTTCATGATTCATTGATAATGTTCCAAACACTGGCAAAGATGACACATAACTTTCAAGAGTAATGAAAACTGTTTTTTATGGAAAAAACACCTACAGAAAAACTCTTGAGGAGCTCTCACAGCGGTGCCTGTGCGAAAGTAGCAATTCACATTGGATTTGAATCGCTGGATATTGAATCCATTTGGACAACATCCCCAGGAACTTTATTCCACATAAACACAGTTCTCCAGATGAAAGAGTTCTGGACCAATGAAGTTTAAGGTGTACTGAGTTGAACCTCAAAACGATGAGCAGCCACAGTTCGATAATTTCTGATATGTACCGCTCTTGGTGGAATCGAATGCGCCAAGTCACTTGAACACTTTCCGTGGTATCTATAGAAGAGAGACAAATTTCCAACCTTTCTTTGATGTTCCAAGCTATTAAGGTTGCACATCTCCAATCAGGCGGACGCCTCTTTCCTGAATAGAATCCACTAATTTCAGGGTATATTTAAGGGCAGAGCTCCATACATGAGAACAATACTCCAAAGAAGGTCTGATATGGGTGACATACGATTGAAGGTCGCCTGTTGATCTTTGTTTCCGAAAGCCACATTGATGATTGTTCGAGATATTGAAACCGTCCAAGTATTCCATGATATGGTGGCTTACGAGTTTCTATAATTTTTGATTGAATCAGTTACCAATAGAAATTAGCGATAATTCCCTAGTTATTTCAGGTTTGTATCAAGTAACGGATCATTTTCAGATCTGCAGAAGTCAGTATATTTTCGCTGAACCTTAAACTAATTAGACTATTCACATACAGTGGGAATAGAAGTGGTCCACGAGCCATTCCTGTGGAACACCAGAATTCACCTATTCTGCATGATTCGTGCAGTCATTTACCATACCAATTTGTATTCAGTAACTTTGCAATCAACTCTTGTGATGATTTCTCTCGATTCTGCAACATTCAAGGTTCTGCGAGTGAGTCATAGAATCAATGACCTTTGTAAAGTACAGGCATGGACAGAGGCTATCTATACGTTGATGAAGTTTTTTCTTCAATACAGCAGGCGCATCATTTTTTGATTTATATTCTCCTAAGTCGAACTGTTTCTTCGATATAACATACTGTCTGAAATAAAAAGAAAGTTGGTGATCATTCAAGTTATTTTTCGTACATTGGAATCACGAGTGTTTTTTTGAAACAATCATTATAAATTTCCATTTCAAGAATCACATTTTCTTCTATTGGTATTGCAATTATATCAATGAATGACTCCATGATGTATGCCCGCCCCCTCTATCTGTAACAAGTGCTATATTCATGTGGAAGTTGATTTTCTTTCAGTTTGTATCTTGAAGAAACTAGTGTGTGGTTGAGTAAAAAGTACGTATTTCACTTTTTACTCGACTCAGTTATGTAAGCCTATGGAACATCCACTTGAAAATGATTTTTCACTCAGGTATTTAGGAAGATATTGACAGTTCAACTAAGTGGGACATATAGCAAATTATTCAAAAAACCAACAGTGCGGAATGCAATGTGTTTCAGCAAGCAAATTTTCTTTTTTATACATAATATTCTTTCAGTCTATTGGATATCTTCAGTTGAAAAATCTGTCAAAATCTGTTTTCCGTTAACCAGCTGACCTGTCCCTATGAATGACAACATTCAGAAGTCACAAAAGGGGCTAAGGATCAACAGGGTCATATCTTCTGACTTATGATTCCTGGCACGTAAATGATTACGAATAATTGCGGTAGTGAATAATAGGTCAAGTGAGAATGAAATGAAGATTAAGAGTGCACCATTATTATTGACCAACAACCACACCCCCAATATTGGATAGTCCTCAGGTTAGAAAATTAATGAATAATAATGTACAGAAAAAGTTGTATTCAGATTAACTGTAGATATAATCATCAGAATAAATAAAGTACATGTTCTGGTTGTGAGTATAAAGCCAATTATAAGTCATGTTTTCATGACGAAATCGAATAACTCCCGTTCTCGACGTGCAGAAATTTAACCCTATATAACTCTAGCAGTTCATACATAAACAAAATATATGTGGCTTTACTGATCAGGATCGGATCCAGATGGAAACATTGTCTTATGAAAAATGACAAAATATCATAAGATTGCCAACTGATGATAGTACCCAATTCCCTGTTGAGTGAAAAGGGTCGGGTGATTGATACTTTTGATAAATAACATTGATTTCGTTTAGAAGGTGTCCACACTTTCACCCGAAACTTAACATCCTTGCAAGCAGCATTTTCTTCTATAAACCACCAAGTTCAATAGCATAAGAGGTCAAAGGATACATCATTTGAACTGTTTCTATTACCTTTCTGAATATTTTCTTCATGAAGGATTTTGATATTGATAGTTCATTCAAGTAAAACCTTGTATTTTCTCTCAGTAACAAAAATTGACTAAGATAATAGAAATTGGAATTTAACCACCGAATTATTACCTTCTCTAATTATCTTTTATAACCCCAATCAGTAGAGGGTTTTCATTTACGAGTCTATTGAGTCGTTTCAGCCCTTCGAATATTCTGGAGAGGATGTTATATTTCCAGCTCTTCTTCAAAACGGACTAGGAATAATTTTACCCATTCTTATAAAATTGTCTGAATTGTCTGGAATGGAACTTTATACCACCCAGTTTCTTGGTAGTAAGGGCATCAGCATATATACAGAAGTGGATCGGAGATATCCACACCCCAAATCGGTATGACCAATTAGCCTTATATCCTTCCTGTTGAAAGGACTTGAGAGGGTAGAGAACGGACACATCAGTTGGCTTCCACCAGTAGGCATATCAAACCGACTAATTCAGCATTAAACAATCATATAGAGGAATTTTCCAAATCCCATGAAAACAAGGAGACTGCGGTTGCTGTAATTGTCGATATTTAAGAAGCATTTGACTAGGCACTACCTTCATTTATAGGATCAGCTCTGGCTGGAAAATAAAATAAATCGACCATGATTCGATGGATCTATGCCATGCTGGTGAACATAGCTGCAATTACGACTTTTCAACAGGAGGTCATTAGGATCAGTGTCACCAGGGGCCGCCCTCAAGGTGTGGTACTATCTCTCCTTCTGTGGTCGCTCCTGATGGATAATTTAACTGATACATTCGTTAGAAAAGGAGTAGGTCTGCCAGCTTATGCAGATGACCTTGTCATCTTGCAATGTCCACGTCGTGAAGTGTATCTTAAAATGTTCTCCAATTGATGATGGACGTTGTTCACAGTTGGTACCAGAGAGAGCAGATGTCTCTCAATCCCAGCAAAACTGTGAAAATCTCCTTCACCAAACAAAGAACATTGGACGATTCAACGTCACTTGCAGTCATTGGTGAGTTCATTCCATTTGGAATGGAGGTGAAATATCTTGGCATTTTCCTTGATTAAAAACGCACCTGGAACGCCTACTTGAAAAAAGTTTTACACAAATACAGGGAGCCCCTATTGACATATCGAACGATTCATGAAAAAATTTGGATTTTATGTCCAAAACGAATCCTTTGGATTTATGTCATGATTGTCGTATCAATGATCACGAATGGAGTAATTGCCTGGTGGCCGAAGCCTTCACAAAAAATGGCTCAGGCAAAGCTCTCTGGCTTACAGATGATGCTGTCAGGACCACATCGTCAGCGGTTATGGAGATCCTTCTAGACCTACCTCCTCTACACATTTTTCTAGAGAGAAGCTGGATGGACTGCATATAGACTTGTGACATGACCTCTGACATTATGCCTCTGACTGTCAACTACAAACTGCCTTATTCAGTAATTTTCCCGGGTAGAGAGTACTGGATTCTCCTGGAGAAGGAAATATTAATAGCAGATAGTTGTTGGTTGACAGATGAATCGAAAACATTTACAGGCTCTGGCTCAGTTCCAGACCCAGGACAGAGACATCAACCTACCTAGGAATCTAGGTGACTGTATTTCAAGAGGAAATATATGCTATTCAATCGTGTGCAGAGAGACTGGTACCAACATCTAAATCAGTAGCGAATTTCAAAATTCGAAAACGACTGCCAATAGGAAGATTTAACGAATGGTTTCTGGTTTGGATTTCTGACCACACTAGCAGCACCTCCTTGCAAAGGAGGGGCTGCAAATATCTTCATCGGACCAGAACCTGTATTTGCCATCACTTCAGGTTTTGCTACACGTACATTGAATATTCGGATGGCAAAAAGATTTGAGAATTTTGGCAAAATCTTTCAGGATTGGCTCACTCCAAGAGGTTCATTCATCCTTCATAGCTTGAAACCAAACAGTTGTTGGACTACGGCAGGTATGAACTACGATGTCTAACAGGGGTCCTCACAGGTCACTGTCCTTTGAACCATAATATGCACATACTCCGTCTGTCGAAGCACAGTGTGTGTCGCCTATTCTTGGAAAATGATGAAACAGCAGAACATGCACTTTGTGCCTGCCCCGATGCGGACTGAGTCAGTGTTTCAGGGTTTGGCAGAGCGACACACTCACCAGTTGACCAGAAAGATCACTCATCATATAAACTAATCGACTTGGTCGAGTTTGATCAAATGTGAGCCACAATAAACCCTTGTGGACTGCGGTGGAGATTTAAACTGACCCACCCATTTGATCTAACCTAACCTAACCTACTTACGAATCATGGAAAAAACAAAATACATCTGAGAAAAATTCATGAAAGCTTTCTCATATATGAATTCCTTATAAATGCTTCGCATTCATCCAGCAGCAAATTGATTTCATCATTTCAGGACAGCAAACCAAGACACAAATATTTCGAAGACTGAAATAATTTTATCTCCTCTGAACAATCATTGATTTCATTCTGATATTCATAATTCATTGTTTGAATTATCGAATGAAATTCAAGGGGATGAATGAGAAATAGCCTGATGGACGATTTTATTTGAAATCCAAACTAAAGTTCGCCAATATCTTATGAAAAATTATATTTTGTTTTCGAATCATTTGTTACCTACTATTTCAGAAATGATAAATACGTTTATTATTATTATTTGATATTTTATTATTTCAATTTCCGACGTCTTGTTCGCTTTGATTCTTCTCTGAATTGGAAAACACACAATTAGAGAAGTTGTCTAATTTTTTGAAAGTTTCACCTTCTCTATTCATCCACGTGAATTGTCTCAATTTTTTTTATCTCAAGTCTATCTACATTTATGAACTTAGTTAAACAATATATTTTTGAATTGTACTTGGTAACAATGTGACGATATCTAAACTATGTAAATTGTTATTATTTGCGAAAAATGTTTTTTGAACTGATAACATTTTTTCCATGTTTCATTCAAATCTCTTTCCAGTAATTTGGGTAAGTACATTCCTGCCGTCAGAACAACTTAAAAATCGAGCTCATTGGCAACTGGTCACGCTATCCCAACGTACCTTTTTTCTCGCTGGGTGCATTATTTGCATATCACATATTTTTAAAATTACTGAATAAAATAGCCTCATGGACGTATTACAATAAAAGTTTATTATCATAAATTGTGCATAATCATTCCAGTTAAACATGCAACATCCTTATCCCTTATAAAGATAATTACAATGATTAACCCTGAAAGCAAAACATTGAATTTATGAAATAAAAATTTCCACAGCAATATATCACGTTAATTAATCAGCTCGGGGTTATTTTGTTCTCAAACGGATATGAGAATTCCTCAATATGCTTTCAATATGCGATCTTTACACTGGAGCGGTAATAATATTACATCACAAACTAAGGGTGAAAATTCGTTATACGGGTTAAAATTGGAACCCTATATACAGTGCGCATGTAAATGGAATAAATTCATTTTTGCCAAATACATTATATTATTGAAAAATGCTGGTAGGTATATCAAGTTTTTGAATTCAATTTGAGGTATTATCAGAAATGCTTGCAGTAGATAGGGTGATACATATTAAGTTATCATGTGAATACCAATTATTTCGAATGGCACTCCGTATACACATTACTCACAGATTTCAAATTCATGCAGAGTTGTGGAAATATTAAAAAAAATACTTTCTCGGATGTTAGCCGATTGTACAGATTCTGATTTTTTTATGATGACCCTCCTTATCTTGGACCCAGGAATATTAACATTTATATATTTCAAGACTAATCTGAATGAAACGAGGCATATTTTATTTTTTATATAACACAAATAATGATTTTTAGATTGTTTTCACTCTCTGCAAATTGAATTCAAAGAAATGTTCTGCTATGTGAAGGTATTAATTTGTTTGTAAACAGAATACGTCATTTCAATATAATCCCAGATTAATTAACTAATAATATAGAAAATTTATCAATTCTCTGTTTGACCTATATATCTACACATCGATTGGAACAACTGACCTACATGTTACATTTAATTAAATGATATTACGTAGGCACCAACTAAGCAAGAAGCGATGTATCCATCCATCATAATCCACGAAATTCTTCATGAAACGCCTTCACGAAACACGCAAATCAACAGTTCGTCAATTCTGCCATTGTTGATGGTATTTATGATACTTTAAAAGGAATAACTCGTAATAACTCAATCTACATAATTTTGAAACGTGAAAGGGTACACTTTTTGTTAGCAGTTGCAAAAAGTTTTAGTTTTAATATCTGATTTCTAAAAGTCCATTAATTTCGTTATCTGTTATGAAAAACAAAACTACATTGTCAGTGGATTTCTACATTTCTTGAAAATGCTATAATGTAAGGTATGTCATGGCTATTTTCCAGGTTTTTGTCCACTTTTGCTGGTTTTATTCCTGCCGGTCAATGTTATCAAACGTGATGGGTCAACGGACGAAGTGCTCAGGTTGTTTCAGTAGATATTTTCTTTGAAGTTTGAGTCTTTTGTATTTTTTATTAGTCGAAAAAACTGTTTTCTTTCTACAAAGGTGGTCAAAGTAGTTTTCCAAACGCGATAACGTGGATATCTTCTGTGGGTGCATATTTCGCTACTGCTGACTTCGCGATATGCTCCAGGCGATAGTTCTTATTGTGTTTATAGAGCCTGTTGCACATTTGTCTATCCAAAATTTCATACCGTTAATATGCTTGTACTTTTTCGCTAACCTCAGAGACTGCAGTTCCTTTTTTCTAGAGGCATGTTGTTCAAGGTACGAAGAGGTGACCTTATGCCTCTGGTTTTTGGATGGGCCGCGCAGTGTACCCCCGAGTATTTTCGAGTTCAATGGATTATGAACGAATTACAGAAATTAAGGGGCCTGAGCAAATCATATCGAAATACACCCTTTCTGAAAAAGAACCGTTTTTTTTTTAACTGTAGCCTGACCGGACGTTCTAGTGAATTTTGAGTCCGCCAGAGTAATATCAGTGGTCCAAGGCATCCCACCATTTTGGCAAGTACTCTTTCATCCAGCAACTCCTCTCTCACAAACCTATTCAAATATTTAGTCACTTACGAAGTATATTCGTGTGTATATGAGATACTCATAAAAAATTCATTACACTAATTACGGCGTGTTATATCAACAAATTTTTACTTTTGGAAATATGAATGGTCCGTTGGGAATCGGCCGCTCTCCGTTCAGTCACGAGTTAAAAACTATGGCTAGATGGCGATAACGGAGGATGATTGATAGTTTTTCCCACCAATAAGTGTTCAGCCCATCTGAGCCTGAAGCAGTGGAGTTTTAGAACCCGTAAGTACTCCATTAGGCTCATGCACTTAAAGCTCTCTGTTGAAAGCTTAAGAAAGCCTTAGGGCTGAAAAGTATGGGTTAAGTGAGTGATGTCTTCATAAATGTCCTTCTAGAAATATTTCAGTTGATCAATGGTTGGCATATTATCCACAACACGTGGTGGCTTTTGGAATAAGTGAGAAAGTTTCTGCGATATTTCTCGCTCACGTCGCTAGTTACTTTTCCGTAGACACGAAATGCGTGTTGCCTCACCTGCTGCTTCATCTTAGCCTCCATCTTGTCATCTTATGTTCATCCGACGTTGAATTTTCCGAACCATAAGGTCAGGATTCCGTCCTTCCGATTGGGAAAGCTATTGAAGGGAGGTGTATACGGCGGTGTTGATTTGTCAGATGTCAGCCTCGTCTTCAAGGACACTTTGAACCTCTGCATGCAAACGAGCTAGTTCTTGTGGCTTCAGAGGCCTATTTTCATGATGCATCATGCGGGTTCTGATTGTTTTCACTTGTGGCAGCATGCTTGTCTCCTCTCTAGCAGCACCAGTGAGCATAAGTTATTCAGCCGAATCTAAGATACATAATCTTTACGGTTCATGGCAGAAAAGACGTCATACTCCAGATGTGTTTCACATGACAGATTGATAATAATTATTATACTGGTCGGTCGGTAGCTGGGTGGTTCAACATGGGTACTTTGTTCACTCAGTCAATCGGCCGATGTGTGAGTCGATGGTTGAAGCTCCGGGCTGAACGCTCGGTTTTCACTTGTTATTGTCCAACCCGTGTTAGCAATCACACGTTAAAAGATAAACCCTCGATAGTCCTTAGCTCGCAGAAGTTCCGACTTTTGAGGGTTGTCGTTCGTAGGGGTGCGATAGCATATTTTAAACATAAACATATAACATAACATAACATATTATCATAATATGTTCAGTAACATTTTATATGGCCTCTGCTGGATATGAAACATTGGTAATAGATTAATTATTTGTATTATACTGATTCATCACATACACGCATAGTTCCGTTTTTCCATAAAAGTAATGTTTAGCCATTTCATGGCCAAGAAATGAAATAGGTTGTTTTTCAGCTATTTAAAAATTTTTGGAACTGAAGATGGGAAGAGTAGGGCGCGACATTATTTTTTCCTTCACGATAAATTCTGGACAATTATTGTACAAATAAAAAAAAATTTCATTGATTTGAATGTAAGTGACTAACTTTATATGGGTCGTGGTTATATAGGTCGAGTAAGTACGGCAGTCATATGTACGCGTCATGTAAAATACAGGGTATACTAAAATTTGTGGAAGGAATGAATATCTTCGTTGTCTGTCTGCAAAGTGCTTTTTGTCAATTTTATCACATTTCAGACCCACTTTGAATGAATTCACCGGTTTAACACTTCAGTGTGGATAGTGTTTCAATTTTTCAAAAGCTAGATTTTCAAAATATCAATAATGAGATACTTTGTGTCATCGGTATATTAGAATACATAACATTATTGAGTATTTGGAAATAGGAAATATAAGGTATAAGGTATAAGGCACTCAATCTACTGAAATGCCTGGTACTACGTTAGGTTAATACAAAAATTACGGTGTTATTTTAATTCATTAATGATTTTTATATCATATTAAAGTAGTTTCGAGAAATACCGTGAGTGAATATTTATTCATGTATTTATCTCGCACGGAGAAATAATACGCATTCTACGTTTCAATGTTTTTCAAAATACCATGTGAATGAATTTCAAATTAAGTAATATATGTAGCAGAAATTATATTCGAAACAAATGAAGAAGAAAATGAATTGAGGAAAATTGTAACATGTCACAGCAGAATCAGCTAATCATACCAACATCAACTGTTATTTTTATTATTTTTTTGTTGTGAACTATTTTTCATCATATATGCTTATAGTTTCCGAATACTCCAACACCTCCCCAATATATGAAATAATTATAAAGATAAGTTTAGTAAAAGTATCACGCATAATACAGTTTTGAAATTTATATTGAAAATAATACATTAACTACAATATAATTATACAATAAAATCTTGGCTGTCTAGCCTTCTTTGCTGCAAAACTGATAGTCATATTATCAAAGGGAATCAAAAAAGTTTTTTTATGTTCAATAGAAATGATATTCAAATTCGTTATTTATTTCATGTGAGTTTCAATTTGCTGGAAGCGTCATCAATATTCTGCTAAATATTTTGAATATTCAAAGCTTTCTATTGCAGCTGTAGTTCTTCTTCATTCAAATCATTTCCATATGTTGTGTTAGGTCTCTAAACTCATTTTTCGAAATAACGACTTTTTCAATTTGATCCTCGTTCAAGAAACTAAATTTGTTGACAATCATTTTCATTTCATCATATCTCCTGGTTAGCTCAGTATTATTTGTATCACAGATTTGAAAACGTGATTTTTTAGAATGGTTTTCTGCTCTGAGATTTGATGCATTATCTTCATGCCAGTATTATTTGACAAAATTATAGCCCCATCAATTGTTCCTAAATCAATTCTTACGACTTTTGAAAAAAACTTCAAATTACCTATTTTAAATTACGTAAAACTAGTTTAGGATGGGATTTTATTTCTGTTACCATTTGATAACAAAAAGTAAGTAGTAGTTGATAAAACAATAAGAACAAGCAACAGCCGATTTGAAAATGAAAATCAAGCAAAATAAATTCTCATACACGCAAAATAGTTTGGTTTTTAAGAAGCAATTATGTCTCTGTTTAATATAAAGAAGTTGAGAAAAATTTTGTCTCATCAATTGCGCCCACATTAATTTCTTACGACTTTTCAAAATAAACTTCACATTACCTATCTCAAAACGCGCAAAAAAAGCTCAGAATGGAATTTTATTTCTGTTACCATTTGAAAATGAACATTATCCCGAAATATTGAACTCGAAAATTATTGAAAACTTTGGGAAGACGTTAAGAATGAACACGAGCCGATTTGAAAATAAAATTAAATCAAAAAATCCTCATACACGCAAAATAGTTTGGTTTTTAAGAAGCAATTACGTGTCTCTTCAATATAAAGAAGTTCTCAACAAATAGCCAGAAATGATTATTGGCCTATTTGTTAGGATTTTGATCCGCTACCAATGTGGACTGTATATAATTATTCACGAGTATTGATGAAAGCCCAAGTACTTTCAACAAACTATATTTCTAAATATTACACAACATGCAATGTATGCACTATCTGTCTTCTTATATAACGTGTTACTGTCGTTTCACTTGACTATCAACCAAAAAAGCTCTTGAACTGTTATCTTTGAAGGGCGAGGGGTGTGTTGGCGCCGTTGCCTGAAAATATTTTATTTTCCAAATTTATAGCCTCGGTGCACCGCACTGTAATGATCGATCTAGCGAAAATTAATTTACCAAAATCAATCAAAATGAACCAATTAGCAATAATGCATCATTGCTGATTGGCAATATTAGACTTCGACCTGAAATCGGGAACAAGAGTGTGACGGATACAGCTGCCACCTTTTGAAGATAACAGATTCATCACCCCTGAAAATGTACCTTCGGTAAGTGTATCTTTTGATTTGTATTATTGGCTTTTTGAATCATATTTTTAAAAAAGCGTGACATTGTTATATAAGGGGTATTTTATAACTTCATTTCGAAAAACTTCAGTATTTTTATCTATGATTATTATTCCTATGCAAATCCTACCATCTGAGTCAACCCCCAATTCGCGAGCCATTTGGGCCGCGACCATGACATGCTTTTTAAAAAATATGGTCCAAAATGCCAATAATTGCATTACTGCGATTCTTTGTTCAATCTGAAGTCTTCAGATTATGAGGGATTGTCGAGTCAGGCCAATCAAGCAGTTGCTAATATGCAAAAATATTGTTCTCGAAATGGTCTTACTCTGAA
>WOGP01003908.1:0-14623 GCA_015342065.1 Leptinotarsa undecemlineata | reverse complement strand
ATTACGATGATGTATTTTAACTGTTAGCATTTCAGATGCTTACATGTAATAATTTATTTATTTATTATCTGTAATGGTGTATATATATTATTTTATTTATGTGTATTCGTAAATGTATATTTTTTAAACTTATAATGATTGTTCACTGTATATCAAAATTTTAATATTTTTTAAAAAAACTTCAACATTGTTGACTTCATAAAGTTTCACTAGCTTTGTCAATAAACATTTCTTGGACAATAAAGCATGATTAACCATGAAATCCTGATATCGAACTGGAGAAATAATTGTATATTTTCAGGCAAATCGATCCTCAAACGGCACGGCATAATTGCCATATGGCAATCGCTTTCTCTGCAAGGTACAAGTGCTATACTTTTTTATCAAAGTCACATAGCAACCACACTTGTCTTGAAATTGTTCAGCACATTTGCAACTCCAACAGGGGATTAATGAACGTCCAAAGTTATCGAGAATGAATCGTTGAATTAAAAAGCAACATAGTATCTATAACAGTTCGATCGAACTCATATTGACCGTCCAAAATCGATGTGGATACCTAAAACCATATTTTCAGAAGTAACAAATCCATGTTCGACAACGTTACAGAAAGTAAACATTTGTTTGAGAAGTTCGTAACCAGTTGCGCCTGCATTTCAATATCGAAAGCCTACGGTTGAGAACGAGAAACACCTTACAACTATTTATCACCTGACAAGGGCGTTGCAGGATAAACGACGTACCTGCAAAATATGTAGTTATGAATTAAACTGCCTCGACTATTGCCATTATTTAATACTTGTGAGGTTATCTTACGCTCGTCGCGATTGCTCCTGGACAAGGTTGGTATGCATGCAACGCAGGGCCGTATCGGAGATTTTTGGAGGTCTCTTTGAGGAATATCTGTATGGGATAATATCAAAAGTATAAGAAATTCTTACTGTCGACCTTTGATCTTTTCATCATAGAAAAATACCTCCAATTTCTGGTTTGAACAAGTGTTGTTTTTCATAAAGAAATATTTCTATATAAGTTTATCAAATGACAATTCGAAGAGAAAAAGTTGAATCTGCAGTACCACCATATTTGGGTATTTTATCCAGGTAACTTTATGTCTCAGTTCCTTGCTTCAAATATAAGCGACTATGTTTATATTTGTATTTAAAAATAAGAGAGTATAATCAAACCGATTTCCAATAACAATTCATTCCAATGTGTCAATATTTATACCCACTTCTATATTCTATATTTATTTTCAACGATCGGGCAAATCAATTTATGTATCAATCTTGTGATCAATTATCAGTGTATTAAGTTTGCGATTAATATTGATCGTAATCAATAAGCCTAGGTCAATTTCTTGATCAAGTAATATAAGACATTGTCAATCTGCACATATAATATTTTCAATTATAATACAATAAATATATCAACTGAAACAGTTATGATAATTGCAAATGGAAATGAAAGTCTTTCTCTGTTAAGAAATAGTTATAAAAGGCACGAAAATAAATGACAACGTTGCTTAGAAAACAAAAGGTAATAGGATTTCAGAACAGAAAATATTTTGAATTGACATTATCTTGTTTTCTTCGTTTCTGTTGAGTGTCATGTCTAGAAAAGAGATACTAATATCCACTTGACTTTCCTTAGAAAAAAAATTGTACCTCAGACACGAGACCTATACTAAAAAAAGTCATTCTTGGACATGAATATATTTATCAATATTTTTCCAAACAATTTTAGTATATTTCGGTATAAAATATAATGAAATGTTCCGCTTTCTGCTTCGATACGTTTGTTGGGAGTTAAAATAGACACCATTATATCTTGGCAATATCATGTCGCTGGAGTTGCAAAGGCTACTTCTCCAAATTTTGGAACACTAGGAAAGAGGCATCCGCCCGGTTGGAGACGCGGACATCACCTGCAACCTTGATAGTCTGGAAGATCGAAGAAAGTTCATTGTTTTGAGGTTTGAGAACTTCGTGGCAACGGTTTTCCAAATGGACTTAATCTCCAGCGATTCAAATTCAATGGGAATCGCTTCTTTCGCACAGGCACCGATCTTAGAACGCCTTATGTATTTTCCTGTAGAATATGTGTTTTCTACTTGAAAATCTACAAAATGTAGACTATATTTTCAATTTTGTGTCAATTTTCGTCCTCACCGGTGCCCATAGGAAATCCTTTACTAGCCGGACCTGAGTGACGTACGATCGTCTAAGTATACGCACAGTCAAAAGACGCTTATAAACTTGGACGGACAAGGAAATAAAATGTACATGATGTGTTTGACATGTCAGAAGAGTTGAGCTATTTTATCCCAGATGCCTCGTCGGAAGGCCGCGGTGCCCCAAGGCATTGCCTGTGTGTGTTTACGGCACCCGGCAATATTAAAACCTACCGGAGATGTATCCAGTGACGTAGATTTCTCGAAAGTCGATATTCTACTTGTACGAAATGCACAATGGAACGGAAACCATGAGGATTTGTTTTCGAAAGAACTTTCCGTTCATGAACTCGTTGAAACTATGAAAAACATAAATTCGATGACTATCAAACTATTTGTCCCTCAAAAAGACTTTTTGGAAAACCTGGCTGCTATCGATGTAATAATAGTGAGTTAGTTTACGACGTGCGGTATATTAAATCATTGAAAAGGTTAACATAATAATTTGGCGTGGTATGAAAATTTAAGTTAGTATTTATTGTCATTCAACAATAATATTACTGAGTTTATTTGACTAAAAAGCTTCCAAATGAATATATCAAATTCAACTTGATGTGAACACATATTTCAAGTCTCGCTTCTCATTTATATTTCAAAATTTCTACGTCCCCGCATGCACAGTATGACAGTCCTATAAATTATCACCGAAAGCGACCTTCTGCCATACCGTTATCTTTGTTTTTTCTTACGATCCATCACTTATTAACGAAGCCACTGTGATTGAATTTTTCTTTCTCAATACATTCAATATCCTCACTTCCTTCATTTGATCTGCACATCAGGATTCGACTATTATTAATGGAGGTATGAAGTGCCTTTTTAGCATATTACCATTATCGATTTTTCTTCATCAACGAATTCATCATCCCTTCCCGTTTCAATTGATGTGCTGCACGTGACAATGCGGCTATTAGTGGCGAATATATGGTTTAGTGCCCTTCTGACTTGTCACGTCATCTTTATTTTTCTTTGTCGATAAATTCCGTATTCCTTTTCCTTTTATTTGATGTACTGCATGTGATGATGTGACTATTATAAGTGAAGATGCGGCTTAGTGCTCTTTTGGCATGTCACCATCTTCGATTTTTCTCTACTCCACACTAACGTCATTGCCGTCTCCCTCATACATATTGCATCGATACGAGTTTATTAAAAAAATGTTTGTCAATTTTGTGAATTTGTCAAGGTACAAACATCCGCAAATAGTACAAAGTTCATAAATAGTATGTGACACCATGAGTCACTATTATAAATGATGAATATTAAAGGCAGCATAATAGACCTTGGATTATTCCCAAGGATGTATATTTATTGCGAAACAGTGACATCTCCTGGTCGAAATAGCCCTGAAAAACTTGAAAGGAGCGCCTCTGATTCAGCTTCAAAAATCGTTTCATTGCCAAACCAAATTTCTGTATACCCCTCGTATTCTCCCAGCGCAGTACGCTTCTGCGGACAATAGGCACTCGAGTGCCTTCGGCCGTTTAATATATGTTAATATATGTGCTCTACATATTAACTTTGTCGGTGAGGCCCTCGAACTCCTCCACATCTGACACCAGCAAGGATAAACCGCTCTACCATGAGAAATATCGAGTCTGATTTCTTCACAAAAAGGTTTTCTTCCACGCTTTGTGAAATACGGAGCTAATTATTCGAGTACGCAAGAGCGGATTAATTGCCTTGAATATGTTGCGAGCGGATGAAAAACATTTCCTTGGAAAAAACTTTGGGCATTCGTAATGTGAAAGATTGATATGGGTGGCACAAAACGTAGATTGCAAATTGAATTGTATATTACAGTCTGCGGCATGACACGTTTTTCAGATGTTGTTTCATACTATTTTATATTGGATTTTCATAAGAGAAATATTTCAATTCAAACTGTTACTGAAATGTCAAAAAAGTTTCAATTGAAAAAATGGCATTTCATCAGTCGACTTCGGAACCTTAAAACCTGCTCATAATAAAAATCAAACTATTCCTGAGTTCATTATCAATATTAAATAAGTGTACTTATTGCCAACGTAACATAAGCCGAGTAATTCCGTCAGCATTAAAATTGTGTGCTGGGGATTCGATAAAGTCAACGAAAGCCGTTTTTTGCCTGGTCGGTTGGCGAAAGATCAGGGGAGTATGAAGGCTGAGGCAGAAAAATTCGTTTAATTTTCGAAAGGGGATTTGTGAAATGTGCGGACGAGCATTGTTGTGGAGCAAGATCGGACTTCTGTTGACCAGTAGCAGCTGGTGCTGAGGCAATTTTTCACTGCTTTTATACACTCCATTTATACAGATTTCTCAAAAGAATTCGATGAAGACAATCAAAAATTCTCACTTCATAAGCTAGAATGTTTTGGTTTCGAGGAAAACATTTCGCAATGCATCAAGAGTGGTAGGACCCACTGGGTCGAAATAAATATGTGTTATATCCCAAAAAAATTTCTTGGGTTCCGCAGGATAGGCATTGTGGCCCGTTATTGTTCCATATTTTTATCAATGATCAAATAATAATCGATTGACCAGTTTGATTTGTTTGTTTCATGTCGTTTCGTGTTGGTGTTGTCTCGAAAATTTGGTTGTTACATTGTTCTTATTTTTTAAAAAATATGTATCTAATATGTCTTATGGTTTTTGAAATACATAGTAATATAATCATCATGAAGAAACTACTTTTTGAGCCCTGAAGAAGACTTTAATTAAATTCGAACGTCGGCAAGAAAACAATTGTTAAAAAAAATCCTGTTAGGCAAACCAACCTTTTTTCAGTCAAATAATAATTTTCGCTGACGATTTCAACCTTTATCTGGAAACTCATTCCTCTTCAGACTACTTGAATCTTCTTACTGACGCAATAAATTGCTTGGAGATGAACATAAATGTGTTATGTTGTCTGTTGAGTTTGATTAGTTGTCAGTCTTCAATTGAACATGATTACACTACTGAAACATTTTAAGAATTATATTGTCTTTTTTGAAGAGTTTGTGACTTTGAGATTCAGGAATCAATTGGGAGATAATGTTAAATCTAAAGTTCTCATGTATAGGAATATGCGGGTTTTGATCCGTGTATGTGCTATTCTCTTCAATATCACCGACGTTTCGACAAAGTCTCATTTGTCATCATCTGGGTATTACTGTTTCGTGTTCGGAAAGTGTGTCGACTTTACTCGATCCGCTCTCTACTATACTGGTAAAATGGTGTTTGTTACGTGTTCGGAAGTAGAATGTCCTTAAACGCTCTATTACCTATTATTTAAATGTTGTTGATTTTTACCTGTGGTCTTCTTCTTTAATAACCTCTTCCCGTAAAGGTTTGAAATGTTAAATGTTTTAGATTGTGTAAATATTGTGTTAACGTGATTTATTCAGGTTTTTTTATTTTTTGTTAGTAAAAATGAATAAATTTTGCTGAGGTTGTCGATGTCTGTCTTTTTGTTGATATTGTTTTCTTTAATTTTGATTTCAGTCATTTCTAGAAATTCCCTTTTATTTGAATCTGGTATGCTGTTTTATCCGTTATTATATTTTATATATATTTATTATGTCCTTTTAAGTGACCTCTCTTTTCTTTTCTAGCTTTCGAGTCTTTATTGGCTCTTCATCAGGAACTCTACAATGAATTGATAATTCATTTTAATGTTGATTTGACAAATTGTGAAACATACTAATGTAAGGTTAGTAATTCCTTTCAATTGCCGTGATTTGTAAAAATAACATATCCCAAACGACAAACCCTATTGGTAAAAAACAACATGAATATACAAACTTTACATGATGTAATGATTGGTTAGTTTATTTGAAAAATCCAGTATTTATTCAATCATGGTCTCCCATGTAGATATGTTATTTTTACAAATCACGGCAAGTGAAAGAGATTACTAAGCTCACTTTCGTAAGTTTTACAATTTATCAAATAAACATTAAAATCAATTATCAATTCATTGTACAGTTCCTGATGAAGAGCCAATAAAGACTCGAAAGCTAGAACAGAAAATAAGTTCATTATTTTACAGCTTATTAACGGAAAAACATATTTTAAACAGATTTTTGAAACAGATATATATCATGTCACCGATGGATTATAAAAAAAGTCGCCCAACGTGGGGCTCGAACCCACGACCCTGAGATTAAGAGTCTCATGCTCTACCGACTGAGCTAGCCGGGCCTCTATATAAATGAGAGGAAATATTCATTCAGAAATGGAGCATTCGAACATATAGAAGAAGAACATAATTGGAGTAGGCTTTATTGCTTGATAACTTTTGCGGTAACTTTGAATCATTGAATGTTTTTACCAATAACACCTGATACTTTTCGCAATCATTAGCCTTAAGCCTCCAGTCAGTCCAGTGAATGTTTTGGAAATATTCTTCTTGATCATAAGAAATATTCTGCTCGATCATACCAATACCGTGTTTAAATCGATAGAAGCTTGTCATTATGTATATCTTTTTTGTTGACTCTTAGATAAGTTACACTTTGTATCTTCTTTGATTATTCCTTGAATGTATTTAATAGATGTGAAATGATAACAAAATACATAGGTATTTTATATATTATATGAAAATTATTCAAACAATATTCAACGAAAAATAGAAATACAACTGATATTTGAATATAAGGACATATGGTTTTACGCCCAGAATCATAAAAAAAGATAACACAATCCGAGCTGGTGGATTCAAAGTCATCCTCGCAGTCAACGCATATATCACTGATATCCAATGTATGCCGCAGTAACAGACGAAACGTATGTTTAATTCGACCACGGCAAACTATTTCGGATTTTGTTCTCTTTAATTATATTCCGAAAATATAACTATGATTTAAAGTAATGAATGAAATATTATTTGGAATAAATGAATATGAATATATATATATATATATAGTCATATTCACTTCGAGAAAGAACACCTGCATTTGGAATCGAAAGTTCAATTGAACCGACCTACGGAACTCTATACTATACATATATATACAAAAGCCCTAATTTGAACGATCGATCTTCACTTGCTATCGAAGGTAAGACCTCGTTAATCCTTAGCTCGCACAAGTTTCGACTTCTGAGGATTGTCGTTCGTAGGGGTGAGAAAGCTGGTTAACGGAAAAACATTTTTTTAAACAAACTATACATATATACGGTAACATAATTGAGTAGACTGAAGTTATTGTTTTCTGCTATATAAATTCTTGAATCATTATATAGGTACCTACTTGTTCACATTATCTATATAAAGTGATGAATTTATTTTTATAATAAGTGTAAATACAGTTTTCTATATTTGTTTAGTAATTTTGTAGGAAAGGGTGAATGGGTATCTAGTTTTTTTACAGAAACAACAAATAAAAAATGCGATCCTGCCAGGATTCGAACCTGGAATCTTCTGATCCGTAGTCAGACGCGTTATCCGTTGCGCCACAGGACCGGTGATATAACATGTCAAAAGTACTGTATTCAAATTGTAGGGGTAATATGCTTCCTTTATAGAAGTGATAAAACACTTCCTTCTAGAAGTGATTAAAACATTTTCTCTAGAAGCGATAAAATTGACAGTGACCGTGAAATTAACAACTGAGTGTAATCATTTTTGAATCATACCGGCCTCTTAGACTATGTCTTACAATTTCATCAACTGTCACTGGTCTTACCGAATTGAACCAAGGGAATCAGATATTCAATTATGATTAGGACTGAACATTGAAACTACGTATGAATGTTTCTACATACATTCACAGGTTCAATTTGGTATTATGATTATAGCAGTGAATAGACCCTGACTATACAGAGATAACACGAACGTCAAATAAAACTCAGCAATACAATAAACATAAACAAAATACCAACATGAAACTCGAATTGCCTCACTTTACGACAATCCATAAATGATATTTAGAAATTTGAATATCTCAATCGAAACTTATTAGCATAATAAGAAATGTTTAATTCAAATCAAAACATGTTATTCTGAATAGTAGCAATTCATTGAAATCGAAAAGAATACGCGACATAGAGTTGAGGCCGCGTCAAGTAAGACGGGTGACTCGGATGTTGGCTCTGCGGTCTTATGTCGAGGCACGATATATTTTAACAATGAAATCCTTTTGTTGAATAATACAAGTTGTCATACATTGTTTCTTTAAATAATTGTACCTTCAAATAAATGTTCTTGTTGAAATTTGTCGGTAACCAGTTAATAAAATTCCTTTAATTTGAGAGTTGATATCTTGTTCTTATATCGATGCATTCAGCTGAGAATATTCCAGGAAATAATCGTTACGAATACCAATTTCCAAAAAAATTTATCGAAAACCTTGATTTACTCCAATTTCATTCTGAAAGTTTATCAAAGGTTTCGAAATAAATATGGTCATAGAGATATTATATTTTCATATATTCGTCTTTACTGGGTAAACTCTGGGTAAACCGGGTTAGCCGCTAAATAGATAATTTCGAAGTGTTCTCTGTGATATACCGTATTAAAACTAATTCATATAGTTTAATGTATGATTTTCACTATCAAATCATAGTATCAATCATACAATAAATTATATTAATTAGTTTCAATATGAATTTTCATTCAATATCTTTAACCTCAATGATAAATCAGAATTCAGGTAGTAGACTTACAAATTTTTCTAATTGCTGTGAAGACAAAAGTAGTCATAACTTTTCAATCAATAAAAAATAAATGATTTTACCAATGGTGTATAATGATGTTTCTGTTTCATTCAAAAAATCATGTTCAATTTGTTACGACTGTTAATATATAGTCAACTCCACTTTTATTGAGGGGAGGTTTCCTGATATACTGAAAAGTTTTTGCCAATATACAAAAATAGATTATATGATTACTTTGAATCATTCAGATTATTTTCTTCTAGTCAGAATGCTTATAGAAGAAGTTAAACAAGCGCTGGAAATCTTTGCTGGAAATTTGAGCAATGCCTTTGACTTTGCTGACCATGACATACTGTTACACAAATATCAGTTTTATGGTATACGTGGCTCTGCATTGAATTGGGTTGGATCTTACTTGACTGATCGTAGTCAGTTGGTCTGTGTGAATGTAATGAATTCTAAAAGAAAATATATACCAAGGGTGTACCTCAAGGCTCTGTTTTGGGACACCTTTTTTTTTTTCATAAATGATCTTCCGAAATTTTGTTCAAAAGCTTCCATTACTGTTAATTTTGCAGACGATACTAATATCTTGGTATCTGCGGAAACTATGTCCGAAGTAACTTACAAAGTTAATGAATTAACTGATAAAATTTCTGAGTGGTGTTCTATAAATAGCTTGCTTCTGAATTCTGCTAAATCTCAAATTTTCAACTTTGTTTCTAAAAATACAACAATTGATAAAAGCTATTAGGTTAGACTAAATAATGAAACTTTACATTAAGTTGATTGTACTAAATTCTTAGGTGTTGATATCGATAATGAACTCACCTGGAAGTTCCATGTTGATAGTGTCGAACTGAAGCTCAGTAAACTTATATATTTACTTCGTCGCCGTCGGTTAAAACAAACAGTCTCTCTTGATATTCTCAAGCTTTTATACCATAGTTTTATACAGTCAGTAATTTACTATGGTCTTGAACAGTGGGGCTTATCAGCTATGACAGTTTTATGATTGTTTGACCTGTTGAATCAGCCAGTATTTGGAAAAATCAAAATGGTATTTTTTCAAAACGGCCGGTTTGATTTCCAAAAATCAAACAGTGTTTGATAGAAAATTAAGGCATCTATCTATCAAATGCGGTATAATTAGGCTCCTATTTCATTTGCCCTCTTGACAATTAGTGATTTCACGCTATTTTTTCACTTATAAAAAATTCCTAAGAGTAATGTATTTCATTGTAATCTTTGCCCGGCTTTTATATCATGTCTCATTCAAAAGTTGGAAGGGAGGGTACTTTTTATGTTCACAATACAAAACCTTCAAGTTGAAGGCCAAGTATAAGGTTGACCCCTTTATCGAAACTTGTGGAATAAGAACAAAAGTCATGTAAATATCTGTATCAGTCATCTCGCTGAATCAAAACAGAAGTCATGTGAGAAATATGTCTCTGCGTTGCTTGGAATGAACATTTCACACGATTTTTATCGCATTCCAGATCGCTTGATATATTTCAAAACAAAATTCCATAGTCGAGAGAAAAAACGTGACCTGCAGAACTCAGTGATAAATATCGTTTCGCAAAGAAGTCAGATGTGAGTTCTTGATCCTTACTAGTGATACTCTATTAAAAGCCCACAAAAAGATGGTTCAAATGCAAGGTCAGGAATATTTTAAATGTGAAAAATTGCGGAAAAAGTTAATCCTCTTGCCACTTTGCATACAAATGAACGGTGTTCACGACTGTGAGATTTTGTAGTTATATTGGGTAGTGGTGTTCAACGGTGGTAATTTAAAAAACAGGAGACTCAGGTTAATAATTTTGAATTTGTACACGACGCAAAAATCGGCAAGTTTTGATCTGCGAAAGATCGAGTTATTGTGAGCAAGGCGAAATCAACTGCCTCGGATTTTCCTGCATACTCTCACGAACAGCGGCAATTTTTTCGGCAGATCTTGCGTTCCGTTGAGAAAGGAGCGTTGGTAGTAGATCGTTTACTGAACCAGTGGAGTTAAATCAACCACATTGCGAATAATTCTCTCGGTAGGACGATTATAACCATCGTAAAATGGGCGAAGCGCGCGATAGGTTGCCTGAACAGAACTCTCATTTTGATAAAAAAAAAATATTTGCACCTGTTTATGAATGCTATATCAGTACATGGTGATTTTGTAAGACAGACTGAATAAAAGACATGTAATTTGATAGATGTAGCTTCAACAAGATGACCCCCAAAGTGCGGAAGACCCCGTACTTTCGATTGTTCACTGATAGAGACTGGCAAACAACTTTAACTTGTTTTTTTCATGTAGCCCAGACGATGATCGTGAAATTCTCGCTATATAACAATATATTTCTTGAAAAGTTTGATATACTTAACTAGGTGTTTCGTTCATTGGTTATTAATAGATGTTTTTGTAAATAGATAGGATAGGATATGAAGTACAATAGTACTATTGTCCTTCATATCCCATCATATCTATATACTCTGTATTTTCAGTTAAATCCTTGAATCAATTGTATATAACTAGAAATCATCAAAAATAATTGTATAAAGCGTCAAAAAGTGTCTACAAACTGTCAAAACGTTTACAAAGCGTCATGAAAAGTATTTAAGAACGTCAAAAGTTTTGACGCTTGTAGATGCTCTTTGACGTTTTCAGACTCTTTTTGACACTTCGTAGACGCTTTGTATACGATTATTAACGCTTTGTAGATGATTTTTTAACTCTTTCTAACTGTTTTTAGACGTTATGTCAGTCTGTCTCTCGAGTCCAGTGAATTGCCATCTATATAAAACAGTTATTATATGATTTTCATATTTAAGAGTTCTGGAAACAGGAATTAGGTTGAGTATTATCGCGGTATCAGTTAATTCTGTATTTTCAGTAAAATTTTAGATTCCTTTGGACAGCCGCTCGATTGCAGGTAATATGTTTGTTATACTGAATATATCTTCCATTCAAAGGATTCTCGTCTTCAGGTGGACTATGTTAACATCGATTTCAGCAAGGCTCTTGATAAAATAAATCATAATATTCTTATCGGGAAGCTTGAAAAAATAGGTGTGTTTGGAAGTTTACTGCATCCTATCTCTGTAATAGATCTCAAACTGTTTTAGTTCATGGGTGGAAATCGTACTCATCTTATGTTACATCAGGAGTTCCTCAAGGTTCCCACTCGGAACCACTATCGTTTTCTACCATTGCAGTCGATCAATCTGATAATCCGATTTAAATTTCGAAATTCCGACATTTATCTCGAAATTTTGAGTTTGAAGTCGAAATTCAGTGACGTGTCTACTGAAAAAATTTTTTCTAAAACCTATTCTTTTCTATTCTTCATCGAATCAGTTTCGAAAAATTTCGCGATCAATCAGGAACTTACTTGTGAGTTACATCACAATTTGGGTTTCTTTTATATGAAAACATGCCGCACTTCATGTGCACTTACCAACCAGTCCATGAATATAAAACTATGTCAATCCTTTCTTGAAGAGAGTTTATTGCAATTCATTTACTTATTAGGATTTATTAAGTACTTACTTCAAAAATCTGTCTATAGAGTTACAAAAGTGTAATATTTGAAATTCTAGCTATAAGAGTTTTCTAAAATTTTACTATTGTCAAGTTCAAGACACTGAGTTCTTTTCGTTTTGAAGGCGGTATGTTACTGAAGCGAAACTTGAACTGATTTCAATGTTTCATCTTACTATAATTGAAATATAACATGAGCAATTACTGCCCACCTAAGTTGGTTACATACAAAGCATTCTTACGAAAATTTGACAACCTCTGCAACTCAGCAACGGATGTGTGATCGACAATTTCAGAGAACACGTTGATTTTTTCAGAGACCAATTTCGATATGAACCTTATTTCCGTAACTCCACTTCATTGCAGGAAGGAGCAATCTCCATTTTCACTGGCATAGGGATGGATATTCCGTTGTCCATCTATTTCCACTGTAAGATTTGCAAAATTGCAACATTTCATTCAGAAAAAACATAATTTTCAAAATCAAACTAGTCAGTTTTGAGAAATTAGCAGTTTAATTTTTTTTCAGAAAAAGTGAAATAAACGGTAAACAATCATAATTTCATTCGAAATATACTCATCTTCATCTTAATAGATATTCAAGAAGATCAGCATTCATTTCCTGACCACAATGGGCACAATTAACGCAATTTTTGTCATACTTTGCAAATACAGCTACAGTATGTACTTGAATAGAAATTTCAATATAAAATGAAATTTTGACATGTTTTGTTTTCCTTGAGTTTTGCACCGCCATCTTACGGCAGTGATGCCCACGAAAGAATCAGAAAAGTATCTGAATTCTGATATTTCCAAAGAAGTGTGCCCCCATACTCATCTGATTTCTAACGTATCACCAGTGTCACCAATTATACTAGTTTTCACAAAGGGTGTTACCTTGGAATTTGTTGTGTTCTTCCCTAGGACTAACCCCGAAAATATAAAATGGTTTTCTTAACGGCATCAATTAATGTTTCGAATAAGTTATCTTAACTTGTATTCCTCTGGATGTACGTCCTCTGGACGTACGAAATTTTGCTTGTGAATATTTCCGTCACATAATTCTCCGCCTAATAGCATGTCGAATGGAGGCAATAAACAATACCTACTAGATTTTCCGAAGCGAACTCATCTATAGAGATAATCTGTGAATCTCTGAGGCCGACCGCAGAATATAACTCGGGAAACAAAGCCTTCAAATGTAACTAATTGTAATTGAGTAGGAAGGAACATTATTAAAGTACCACAACCGACAACTTCTCTTATGAATTAGTTTTATCTGCAATAAATAATGACGTGAATTCTCATGCGAGGGCCCCGAGCTGTCACGTATAATTTTTATTATTTCGTGTACCTCTTTTGTTTCGTTCCGAATACGCGTCGGCTCATGTGCCGACAGATATCTCTTCCTTTAGAATTGTTCGAGCAATTCGTTATTTGAACTAATGATCAACTTTGATGGAAGGTCACTTCAATGGACTTGTTTCATGATTTTTTGTTTATAGTTTAATTGATACATATTTTAAATTGAAAAACAGTGCTCTTTGTTTCATCTCTCTAAATACCGTAGTTTTCCCGTAATTAATTAATGAAAATCGAAGCTGGTAGGGTGTTGACGTCACGGCCCTATTCCCGTGTCTTGTTCGATTAACCAATAGGAACAATAGAAATAATCAACATTAACAAATTGTAAAATTAATGAAACCTATAATTATCAATTCAATTATGGAAGTGTTTATGAGCCCGTTACCGTTTCAATTAATGAAAAATTCTTCACATGGAATAAAATGTACACGAAAAAGCATGTTTGCAAAAAGTTCTATATCTAGAATCAATACACAAAGTCGATAGATCACAAAATATTATGATTTCGATTATGATTATGATTTTATGCATTTTTTAATAAGATACAGAACAGAACAGAAACATATTTAATAAGATTCAGTTATGAGAATTAAAAAATACAGCAAACTGAATTGAAGAATCATTTCAAATATTCAATTTATACTAAAATCCTCAACCTGTACAACTACAATTTATTATAAAAAAAACGATTCCTCTTTCTAATATAGCTACTAATATCAAGCGTTATAGGCTCGCTTGGGTAATAATAATAATAATAATATGGCTTGCCAGGATGGTGTCTTCAACACCTTAGTCTACCGCAGTCGCGTGATGGGTATAGAGGTTCCTGACACAAGGTGGTAGGGCCTGCCGCGAGGCGTCCGAGACCC
>WOGP01003907.1:0-14625 GCA_015342065.1 Leptinotarsa undecemlineata | reverse complement strand
CCAAATTTATAGAAAATACCATACCTAGAACTAAAATTTCCTTTTAATCTCGAAATAACTTAAGTAACTTTCTAGTAAATTTCAAAGACAAAATCAACAAACTACACAGAAGTGGAGTCTACAAGCTTGACTGCTCTGATTGTTCGGCATATTACATTGGTAGAACCTGTAGATCTCTTTTTACTCGTATTAATGAACATTTTAAAAAAACCTGACAAATCTGCTTTTGGGCCCCACTTAAAACTTCACAATCATAACTTCAGTCCCAATAGAAATTCCAAAATATTACATAAAATAGAAAATAAAAATTTCCTTAGACTTGTCGTGTTTGAAGAGTTGGAGATTTCCAAAGAACTATCCAATAATGACCATTGTTTGAATACTCGAGTAAACTGAAACAGAGATTTCCTTCCCCTTCATAAAAGGATTATGAATTATTGAATAATGAAAAAATTTTACTAATATATTTTATTCCATACTGGCTTCTCCTTAACTTAATTATTTTAAATCCATAATGGATTACTCGTCAAGTTGGTACCATTATTTTAACATGACACTTCACACATTCTGTCTCAAGTTGTCCTTCTTCATATAACACTGAACCGTATGGCCCCAATCCAAAAATGTAATTTCTTGGCTATAAGCCAATTTTCTTTTATATAATCAAAATATTACAAATGTGACATGTACTTATTTTGATACTTCCTGTTGCCTGACAAGTGGGTAATCTAAAAAAATTTTCCAAATTTTAACCTTTAAAAATTTATAAAAATTTTTTGCAACTTTAATTTTCACTAAACTTCCTTTTCAATTAGATCAATTACTTTCAGGTGAGCACTGATGATGACGCTTCGCAAAAATTTTAAATATTATACACTTTAATACGAAAAAACCTCTTCGAATCATTCATAGTTGAAACCATTTTAAAAGTCTTTCATGATATCTCGCCAAGCAAGCAATTATAGATAAGAACATTTATAATTATTTTCTCTACATTGTCAACACAATCTAACTTACTCGTAATAAATAGAAACTCAACAAAAATCAGTTATAAATTCGCAATGTAAACATGCGTGAGAGCCTTGAGTATATCCAGTGTAAGTGACAACGTTCTATTGTCGCCGAATTTACGAATAATTTTCCTAATCAGAAGTATAATTTCTACTCAATGGCGCCCATATCCAGTAACGTCATCAGAACGAACATTATAGGGGCGATAAGATATATATCGAAATTGCAATCCGACAACAATACCCATATTTTACACTCTACTTTTCAGAGGCCGCCTATACCCTATTTGCTTATAAATCTTAAGTAGCGAAGGGGTTATCTAATTTTTAACCCCTCCATTGGAAGAAACTGTACCTTCGCATTGTCAACGAAATAAAGTACGTTATCCTAGGTGGACTATGTCTATTGGAATCAAATTTAGCGTACGTGGAGTAACGAATTTATCGGGGTGAGGTTCAGGTAAGGATTTTTTCTTGTAATGGCTGTGTTCCTTGCGTCTTAAGTTACGTTATCTGTCAGCTGAAAAGCCGAAATGTGCTCCTTTCGAGTGGGTACATCGATATGGTCAGTAATTATTTACATAATATATGGGTCAGAACGGGAAAGAGGTATCAGTGGACCCAGAATTAAATTCTACACGTTTGGTCTCTGGATCAGTTCAAAACGTTGGGTTGCTGCCTAGATTTTTGGCCGGAGTAGACGTGTGGAATTATGGTTTTATTTTTTGTACAGAACTTCTCGAACTTGTACAGTTGAATGTTCCCATAAGTCGGTAAAGAATCGAATTCTTTAGTCTATATTGAATTTCAGTCTGCAAACTATGGTCAACACACCACCGTTTAAAAATACATTAGCATGGAAAATTAAATCAAATATCATTCATTCCCTTCTGAAAACGAACATACTTTCATTTTGAACCTTCAGAATCTTAAAAATTTGGACATTGGTCTTATAAGATTCACAAATTCAAAATTCAAAAGATGTATTAAAACTTTTGGGGAGGAAAGGTTTTGGAAAGGTTTGGCTTTCTACTTCTCCATCGTTATATGAAAAAAAGTGGGGATGTTTCAAAGAATGAAGTGAAGCAATCAATTTAAAAAAATTAACATATAATGATGTGTAGAACATGTAAAGAAATAACTTTCAGGCAAAAACTCGAAGAAAAATTCCTCTCCAAACAGCTAGTTTCCTATAAACATTGAATTACACGTAAGAAAAATAATTTCGAAACAAATGCTTTTATATGAACACTGACTTATACAGAAAACACTTTTACCTATTCAGTTAGTATTCCAAACATTCGTTGTGGAATTGAATCAGATATCGTTCACAGGATTGCTACACAATATAGTGAATGAAATAGGTAAAATTCCACTTACGTGGAACACTATCATCCTCACTCATATACATACAATGTTTCGCCACGTGCCTCATCAGCTCTTTAGTACCAAATCTGAATAACAGGATAAGAAAAAACACTCAATTTATATACAAATTTATTATATCAAATAAACAATAATCTCTCATATGAATATACCCTTTTCAATTCAAACAAGATTTCTATGGCTGGGATTTAATCAAATAAGCGTATGAATGTCATTACAAATTGCCATTGATAACTTGAGAGTAGATTGAAATGTTTCGTGATATAAATTCATAATTTTAAGAATAAATTCAGTGCTTCATCTCATAATTTCATCCAGATTTGGCACTGAAGAGACAATAAATCAAGTGTCTTTTGCCGAAACATCAGATGTCCACCAGTGAGTTTAACAGTTCATTTACTACATTATATAGAAATCCTGTGAATGATAGCTGATTCAATTCCATAACGAATGTTTGGAATATAAACTGAGTATATATAATATGAAAGTAGCTGATTCGAGAGGACTTTTTTTCCAGTTTGTGTCTGAAATTTACTTCTTTGCATGATCGACACATTTTTGTATTATTTTTTTTAAATTTATTACTTCCTTCCTTTTTTTGGAACATTCCCAAATTTTTTTGTATAACGATGAACAAGTAGAAAGTACGAAAAAGAACTACAGATGTTAACGAAGTGGATGTTCAGAATGTTCGCCGCGAACGTCTTGGCAACATCCTAATCTCAAATAAAACTGTCTTCTAACATTATTTAACATATCAGGTGTGACCGACTTAATGACGAGCATTATTTGTTCTTTTAAGTCACTCTAATCGTAAGATTTAGTTTTGTATACATTGCTCTTCACATATTCCCATTAAAATAAATCTAATGATAAAAGGTCAGGTAATCGCGCTGGCCATTCAGTCCCTATCCACTGATTGGCAAATGTTGTATGAAAGTATTGCCTGACATTAAGTTGGTAATGTGGTGGTGCTCCATCCTGCTGAAACCGTATCGTATTCACTGGAAATTGTGGGTTTCCTGGATCAGGATATAAATTTGCTAAACTTGGAATAACATAATTTTGTAGTAGTGCCAAATAATTATTGCCATTCAAGTTGCCCTCAATGAAGAAGGGACCAATGATTTGGCTTCCTACAATCCCTGCCCAAACATTAACCCTTTGAGGGTATTTTCTGTGTTCTTCTCTCATCCAGTGAGGATTTTCCGTTGACCAGTAGTGCCAATTTCGCCGATTAACATGACCGTTAAGAAAACAGAAAACAACGTCTTTCAATTGGCTGATATTGTTATTCAACATGACCATCATTTGCTCATAAAAATACGTTCTTCTATCAAAATCGTCTTCCATGAGCTCCTGGGTAAGTATCATTTTATAGGGATGCATTTTATCTTCTTTTATTATGTTTACTATCTATGTATGGCTAACATTAAATGTAGTGAATGCCTGTCTACTCAAACTCAAGCATCACATCTAATTTGAGTTCATCACTCATTGCATTGGCAGCTGCTTTTTTATCTGCTCCACATGACCAAGCTTGTGAAACTGCTTCTCTATTTTGCTTATTATTCCTTGAGATATGGGCGGTAAATTAAGAAATTTCTCATGAAATAGTTGAGCTACTTTCTGTTGTGTTCTGGTTTTATCTCCGTAACCAATCATTTGTGAAACTGCTATTTTATACATTTCCGTTAATCTAACCATTTGTCAGACTTGAAGTTAACGAACTTCAAACTTAAATCAAAATACTGACAACCAATATTGTAACATAGAAAACTAGTTGACAAAGCATTTTAAACTAACGTTGCCACGGAAATTATTCACAGTTTTTTAAAGGATACCATCTACATGATTTTGATTTATTTTATCTCAATTGTTGCAATAATTTCGAAAGCGATAACATTTTTGAATAGAGAATGAAGAGGTCTTTCAAACGATATATCTCAAGCTTATACTTCCCATTAAAAAAATTGGGGGTAGGGGTAGCATTTTTCCATTGAAGTATGTCAAATTATAATTTAAATTTGACATGTTTCGGGATTTCTTTAAAATATAAATTTGATTGCTTCCTTCCTTTCTTTGGAAGTTTTTCACTTTTTTTTTATCAAGATGGAGTAGTAGAAAGCCAAAAACTTTCTTTCCCATTGGAATTCTAATAGTGTATTTCTTCACATTTACCATATTCTGAATACGTCACTCGTTGGAAAACTCGTGAACATGTGGTAAACCACTTTCCATCCAGATATTTACAATTTCGGAAGCTGAATATTTTTGATGACACCACAATTGTGCGCACGACATATAGAGGCCATTTCATAGTTGCTTCCACTATTTCTATCTTGAAAACGGTATGGCTTACCAGGTCGGTTGAATTAGACAAAAGTTTGCCATTTCGAGAAAAAGAATAATCTCTTTTCAGATCGAGAATTTCATTGGTTGTTTTTGGAGTATTCGCCATTAACTAAAATTGTCAAATTTTGTTTATTGGCTCTACCGCCTCTATTTTCAATTATTTAAATTAGATATAATCTGATATAAACCAATTTGGTTTCATTATCAACGTTATTTTTTTAAATACCGACTTTTATTATAATACATAGCAGAATTTTCAATTGCAGTGGCTACAAACCAATTAAAAAAATGGAGGTCCGTATTGAAAAAAAATCGATGATGAAATCGAATGAATGAATCGTCGTATTGCAAATCGATTTATACCAGATTACAACAAATATGAAACACTATTGAAAATTCTAAAGCTTTTTTATATCATTCGAAATGGAGGAGGTAGAGCCAAAAAACGAAATTGGACAATTCTAGTTTTTGGCGAATATTTCAAAAACAACCACTGATATTCTCGATCTGAAAAGAGATTATTCTATTTCTCCAAAATTGGAAATTTTTGTCCGATTTAACGTTGTAAGTCTTGCCGTTTCCGAGATAGCAAAAGTGGCATCAACTAAAAAAACGCCTGTATATAGCCATTCGTAACAGCCATTCGTACCAACACCCCAAAGAAAAGGTGAATTATGAAATAGATATGTTCAAAACTGGAAATAAACAGGAAATGACCTATATGGACGTGAACCGTAGACACACTTTGGGTAAAACTGACCAGTTGTATTTCTGTCTTGTGCTCAGTGACCGTGGGTCAGTCCGTCAATGGTGAATAAGAAATGAATTATTGTTATCATTACTAGTTGTAATCCTTTTTTTGATCTACTTGACTGAAATATATTAAAATGTCGTTAGATTTAATGGACGGTTTCATGGTGCAGGTAAAAATAAGGCAAGTTTTTTTAGGAAAACACGAATTTGTGAATTATATACAAGTAAACGTGTTTCCTTGCTAGGTATTTTGAAAGGACAATAATACTACAAGAAGAAAAATGAGTATGCAGGTTGTCTATCACGAAAGGAGAATAGGTCAAGATCATGAAACAAGAAAAAATGAGGCATGACACATAAATGCTATAGAACAATTGGTTTGAATGTTAATTTCACTAGTTCGGAATTTCCTTGTCTGATATGATATACAATGATTTGAAATCCCAGAAAGTTCCAATGAAATTGGAAATTAAAATGTATAGCTGAAATTACCAATTATATAAAGCAAAAATCCCTGAAATGAAATTACCTAAAATAAAATTAAAATCAAGCAAAAAACTTAACAAATGTAAAGATATAAAAAAGTTACAAGATTTCAAGCCAAGTTACTTCACGACGTTTCGATTGTTAATATCCACAATCGTTTTAGGGTGATGACTCAGAGAACGCAGTGAATCACAGATATACTAACATTTGTCGATGATAGGGAGTCTTAAAACAAGGGTTACATTACGATGAATTTTATGTGTTTTTCAATATTTATTTTTTACAGTGTTCACCCGAAGATGACTGTTGATACCCCGAAGATGATTGTTGATACTAACAACCGAAACGTGATACTCAGAAGATGATTGTTGATACTAACAACCGAAACGTCGTGAAGTAACTTGGCTTGAAATTTTTATGTCTGTCTAATTGTTCCATATTGACTTGCTTTTTATCTTATTTTAATTTCATTTCAGGGTTTTTTAGCTTGATATAATTGTTACTTTCAGCTATTAATTTTAATATGTTCAAAAATATTTCTTTCCATTGAGTTTGGGAATTCTATTGAATTGAAGTATACACAGATTCGAAGCCAAAAGTAGACAAATAAAATTATTGGAAGATTATTAAAGTTGAAAAATATAGGAATTTGAAGTTTTGATATATGTATTGGAAAATGCATAAAGTAAAAATAACAGATTTTGTAAGGCTTTGATTTGACTAATTGCCAAGAACAAGCTTTTGATAAATCCAGCAATATGAGTGAAATATTTAAGGGTGTGCAATTCCGCATTTCCCAGATTCAGCCTCTTGCAATCTACAGCCACTGTGCCAACCATTGGCTAAACTTAGTTATTAGCAAAGCTTGTTCTGTTGTTAACATCAGAAATGCTATGGGAGTTACATATTCCCTGGCAATTTTTTCCGTGACTACGCTGCAAGATTTGAATCTTTGGAAGAAGAGATGCAGCGTGGTTTAAAAAAACTGTATGAAACAAGATGGATAGACAGATTCGAAGCCGTGTTGATGTTCATAGAACACCTTTCTGCACTCCCCACTGTCCTCGAAGCCATTGCTGGTTTATCGGAAGGTAGCGGAAGTAATGTATTTGCTTTCCTGCACTGTATTCTGTTGTCAGAGTTTTTAATCAGTGTAGTAGTGTGATGGTTGAGATACTTAGATAAACTTCAACCCTAGCTCACAAACTCCAAGCAGAATACAAGGATGTGCTGCAAGCTTCACAACACCGAGACAACAGCTCTGACAGCTTTGAAGAACTTCACAACCAGGCGGCTGATTTGACGAAAGAAATGGGCATAGTTATTCAAATGCCTACAACAGCTTGACAAAAAAAAACGATTTAATGTACAAACGCACTCACCTGAGGTCTATTATTGCATGTCAGTGTACATCGATTACATTCTCGATTTCATTTTAAATAAACTCACGACAAGGTTCCTCCGAGAGTAGATGGAATGTGTAGGTGAGCTGCAACACCTATTAACACCCGCTGACCTGTTTACACAAATAGACAGATTTGCTATGCTTTTCATCTTCGAAAGGTGATTGGCAAATTTTAAAACAAATGTGGAAATCAAATCCCAAAAATAAGTTGCCTAAACACCCGACGCAAGTTTGCCGATCCTCTCCCAAACATCAGTATAATAAATTTGATTTCGTAAATTGAATGTAAGGACTGCGATGCAAAATGTTATGGACACACTGAAAGATCTGTTGAAGTAAGATATAAGGAACAATTAGCACACCTAAATTATGGAAGATCGGAAAAATCAGCAGTCACCCATCATATTTTGCAACAAAACCATTCCTTAGACTTTAGTTCATTGAGATAAGTTAGACAAGTTAACAACAACAGGCTTCTAGATGCCTATGAGGGTGTAGAAATGAGTAAACATATTAATATTATGAATAACGATGGTGGAACAATATCTAATAGTATACTATATGGCTTGATGAAATAATATTCCATTTATCAAATTTACCTGACTATCAGATAAAACCACGTTTTGAAATTGATTTAGGACATGTAGATAAGGCAACGTTTTAAAATTAATTCAAGATAATTATGCAGATGTATCTATGGTATAAATAGGGCCAACATTGTATATACAGGTGTGCGCAAAAAAAATCTGTTTAAAATCTGTGTTTCCGTTAATCAGCTGCCGCCTCCATACGAACGACAACTCTCAGAAGTTGAGAAACTTGTGCGAGCTAAGGACTAACGAGGTCTTACCTTTTAACGTGTGATTCCGGCAAAATCCGGAATAAAATTTATATCTTTTCAACCAGTATTTTAGGAAAATAATGCTGAAACACGTCAGTTGATTTCACGTTGTATGCAGTTTTTGGCAATAAAATTAATTTTTTTTTTCAACCCCTTAGCTGCAACCTTCTTACCTTTTTTTTCAAATGCAAACCTATGTCGTGTATGGGCTCATTGAAAAGCTCGTGAAAAATGGATTCTGGCCATCACTTCATGGTAAAACCTCTCTACGGAATTCCGAATGGCCTCAGCCGGTATGTTATGTAATTCCAATCTGATTCTGCTTTTTAGATCTTCAATATTAGCCGGCCTATTTTGATTAACCTTGTCTTTCATATATCCCCAATAAACATAATCTAATGGCGTTAAGTCTGGGGATCTTGACGGCCATTCAATTGTACCACGTTGCCCAATCCAGCGTCCTGCAAATATGTCATCGAGATATTCTCTAACATTAATACCAAAATGTGGGGGAGCGCCGTCCTGTTGGAACCAAAGTGTTTAAGTGGGGATATCTGAATCTGCTTCATTGGGAAACATAACAGCTAAAGCAGGGACTGATTCAAAGCGTAAACAGTCTAAGTAGCGTGCAGCTGTAAGGTTTCCCTCAAAAAAGTATGACCCTAATATTCTGTTGTTGATGATGCCTGCCCATACATTTATCTTCTGAGGACGCTGCGTAGGAGCTTCGCATATCTAGGGTGGGTTTTCCTGACTCCAGAATCGATAGTTGTGCCTGATAACTTCTCCATGTAAATAAAAAGTAGCTTGGTTCGAAAAGAGTATGTTGAGTTGAAACCCATTATTCTCGTCACATCGCCTCATTATTTCCTCACAAAATTGTAAACGCCTGTCATAGTCATCTTCCGAGAGCTCTTGGACAAGACATACCTTATATAGGTGGTATTTTTCTGTTTTCAAAAACCTCCCAATCGTAAGTCTAGATCTTACTCACAGTAGCCTGGGAAATGTGATTATCCGGATATTTTGCATTAAATGAAGTACACACTTCACTTTGACTCCGCATTCTATCCCCACATCCCAACAATATCAATACTTCGATACGCTGCCTCTCTGACAATACCATTTTTGTTTAGAAAATTAAAAAAGAACACTTGGAAGGTACCCAATTAATGAACTAAACATACATATTTTCAATTTCACCCAAAAATGCCATAATTTCAAAACTGAGTCAAAACAATAGTTCTTATCGGGGCATTCATTTTGGTACAAAAAATGCAACAACCTTTTTTTCTTTTTGAGGTACACTGGTCAACAATTGCTCGTAAGTTTTTGGTGAAAAAATAAAATCCACAGAATGTTGATGCTACATTTATCAGTTTTACACATAAATCAATAAAATTTCTTGTGGTGCCTGGCCCGGTTGGTCTGTTCTCAAAATTTGTAAACTTTTAGAAAGTGGGTACTAGTGATCCTTAGCAATTGTTGAGCAATGTACATAATCACCACTTATTTGTTTTTTGCAACGTCAATTCACCCATAGATAGCACTAAGTAGGTATTTCTCACTTTTTTGGTTTTAAAAGAGTTTTTCCTCATTTCGTAATAACTGCACGAGTAAGAAAAAATAAAGGGTATGGTCAGATTCCATTTTTCACGAGCTTTTGAATATGTCCATACACGACATAGGTTTGTATTTGAAAAAAAAAGTTGGGAGGTTGAAAAAAAAATTTCATTTCATTGCCAAAATTTGCGCACAACGTGAAATCAACTGACGTTTTTTTCCTTAAATACTGTTTAAAAAGATATTCATTTTATTCCGGACTTTTGCGCTCCCCTGTATATTCAGTTTATTCTTCCTCTCGAAGATGATCACTTCGTGATTGAAACACGTGTCGAGTTGAAAATAACAGTTTGGTGTTGGGATATAACTTCAGTGATATTCATTACGGTTCCAAACAATGCATTACAAGTAAATAAAACGTTATATCGAAAGCAGCATTACGTTTCCTAACATGTTGCAATGGTATCTCACTGGGCAACGTTGAGTGAAACCAGATTTATCATTTATAACCAGCATCTGCTATTTGTTCCAACATCTAAATTTATAACAATATGTACAAATTTGTCACAACGAAGGATAGAAAAAAGGACGTCGTTTGTCCAATGGAAGTGGAAGAAAATATATGCTGGTCTACAAATTATTCAAATTTATGCAGATGAAATTTTCCAAGTTGGAATAGTTTCAAAGCAGTGTCTGCATTTTTAGGAAGAAATAAAACTGAAGACTACGAACAGCTAGTTGAGGCTATGTTGAAAAAAATTAACGTCATTGATTGCAGAATGTTTTTGAGAGTATATATCCTGCATGCTCATTCAGATGAATTTAAAAATAACACGAGGGCTTATTCAGAAGAGTGAGGATAACGTTTCCAGAAGATATTACGAACTTTGAACAACGTTATCAAGACCAAATACAATGAAAATATGATCAGAGAATATATTCGGGGTTTATTGAGAGAAAGTACAATTTTTTGTAGGCGAATTCGATAATCAAAGTTGATTCAATAATGTTCATTTATAGGTATTTGTATCGTTTTATTATAAATTAAAGATCAAAATCACAAATTTTCAAAGATATCGTTCAAACGTTCTTTTGGATACAAAAGCAAATTTTTTCATACCATATAATTTTTTTTCGTTTATCTATGATGTAATTCATCGAAATTTTATACTTTTATGTCAAAGCCAAATTTTGTGTTGACTAGTATAATCAGTTTTCATTCAACGGCTAAGTATTTCGTCAGAAATCGACAAGAAAGAGGAATAACAAATCAGATACTATTCACGGCATCACAACATTATTTTATTTCATCAGTTCGGACTTCCATTGTCTAATATGATATAAAATGATTTGAAAGCCCTGAAAGAAGAAGAAGAAGAATTAGAAAGATTAGTTTAAAAAACAATTTTATTAAGCAAAAAACTGAAATTACAATGACATAACATACAAGCAATAAACAAAAGAACACAAAAAAATTGAACGAGAGCTGAAAAATTAAAAAAATTATTAACAAGAAATAAAAATTAAAAATATAAAATTAAAAGATTCCATTCCAAGTTACCTCACGACGTTTCGATTGTTAGTATCCACAATTTATATTTTCAATTTCCATTTCTTGTTAATAATTTATTTAATTTTTCAGCTCGTTTTAATAGTTTAATTTTGTTTTTTTGTTGTTGTTGCTTGTATATTATTTCATTGTCCGAACAAACGAAATGCACAACGAAACATTGTCAACCACTTTCAAATATTATTTTAAATGAAATATATAATTTATCGAATAAATATATAATAGTGATAAGGAACAACAAACTGATCAAATTCAAATTGATTGAAATTTATTCTTCAGTATCTCACACCGAAACTCATTTTCAGCATCGTTGAAATTATCATACAGACACTGTGGTATCTACTATCAGAACAGAAATAAATACTAATACTAACAGAAATAAATATGTAAAAATTGTTGCTTTTTATAAATGCCAACGATACATTCCTTGACGATTATCAACAAATGCAACAACTACAGTTATGAAACAAAATTTCACTACAATGGCCAACAAAAAACCCAGGTAAACCGTGTGTGGACCCGATGAAGAAATTTTACGGTACTAGCACGTGGTCATACCTACTAGAAAGGACCAGGCTCGAGTTTACAATTATACCGAATTAAAGAATGAAATTTCTTGAATAAGAATACCAGGTCAGTATTATTTAAAAAGCAAAAAAAAGGAGTAAAACTGGCGGGAGACCGTTGACTTGGAGCTATTTTGGTTAACGGTATTCAAAATAGGATGTTACGGATTGGGATATGTTTTAGTGATGGAGTTAAATGGTTTGTATTGAAATAAATTGTGGTAATATCAATGTCAGTTTCTGGCATTCGAATCATTAATAATTTTTTTCAGTAAACAAGTCGGTAACTTGTCACATGTGATGCAAAATTGAAAAGAAAACTCATTTATCATCAACCTTACTTGATGAGGTAATTGGCGTAGTTGTGACATTGTCTATTCAATCTGCAACTACTCGAATGCTGCTCCAATCTCTGGTTGGAACTGCGGCCAGTCTGGCCTATATGTAAGGCATTGCTACCATTGCATATAGGCACGTATATATAGTCCAGACTGACGGCAGTTTCTACCAGAGATTGTAGGAGCATTTGAGAAGTACAAACAAGATTCCAACAACATCAATCTGACACTCACAGTTCCACACAAAATTCGGAAATTCTACACATCCAACCAAGAAATATTAAAATAAATAAATTGGAATCTATAGAAATCAAGAAACATCTTGCTGATGAAAACAACCTTGTTCTAAATGATCAGATATATATTTATAATTCTCCAATTAATTGTCAATAATTTTATCAATAATTTCCCAAATACCCTTTGATACCTCTAATACGGCCTGATGACTTCGGCAATTTCGGAACTGTCCAAACGTCACACCCATGCTCAATCCCTAAAAAGATGGGATGAAATCAAAGGATGTACTCTTACCAGGATCAATCTGGGCGACCCTGGGAAGCTGGTGCCGAATAAATATCTGGCGATTCTAGGAAAAACTTTAGTAGGATTTCTGACTGGCCACTGTAAACTAAGGAAACACCTCCATATTATGGGGCTAGTGGACACACCTCTATGCAGGATGTGTGAAAAAGAAGATGGAACTATCATGCATGTCTTATGCTAGTGTCCGGAGTTATCGTCAATAAGAGAATGTGTGTTCGGCGAGTCTTGGCCTACACCTGCCGATAGAAAGGAGAGGTCTCCCAGTGACCTGTCCACCTTTCTGGAAAGAACAGGATGGAAGATGACCTAGGAGGACGACTCCTCAGGAGGATGTTCAATGGGTTATATGTGACCTAAGTGCTGTGGGCCTACACTCTTTCTCCCTACTCCTCAATTACATATACTTAGTGTTTTTTCATGCTAGTGGTCTAACAACTAACTGTTAGTAATATCTAACTAACTACCGGTTAGTATTACCTAACTACTACCCGTTATTGATCATATGCTTGTCTTTCGGACGTTGGAGAAAAATAAAAGTCTGGGATTTACGAAATGAGCTGCGAGTATTGTGATAAGGAATATGTTGGTCACACCAAACAGACTATATTAGCTCGCTACAAGGAACATTTTTCGCATGTACGGTTTCATAGACCGGAGGAATCTAGTGTCGTTCTACATGCCATAGAAAACGACCATTGGATAAGTAGGGAATGTTTGAAATTGTTGAGATCGGTACATGACAAAAGGTTTCTGGATACCGTCGAAAGCTTGGAAATCGAAAATGAATGACAAAGTCGCTATTTCGAACAGCCCTTTGTTTCGTCTAATACGTAATAATCCTGAATAAAAGAATAAAAAACAGATAAATATTAAAATCACTAACATAGACAAAATACATTACAAATTCCAGGTATTAAAGAAACAAGTAGTTTAGCATAGGATCAATAACAGGTAGTAGTTAGGTAATACTAACAAAAAGTAGCAAGGCCACTAGCATATAAAAATACTAACATAGTGGTAAAATATAGTCATAATGATCTTCTGAGGATGGTAAGTTGGTTACCAAAACGCGTGTCAAGAGACCGTAATTTTTGTTCCAGTGTTGGAAATGTTCTAAATAGATGAATAGTATTCGTACTTATTCAGTATACCATATTGATGCCTTCTTACTCAGCTGTGAGCGGTGGTCTAGTTAAACTATTTAGCAGTTTGTACTCCAAATAAGTACTTCTATCCCGAATCTTTAGGTGTTCACACATATTGCCTTGTTTCATGTATCAATTGTTCTTTCAATTTCTCAGCAAATGGTTATGACGAAATAACATAGTTTGAGTTTTCAAAAATTCAAAAAAACGACGCATATCAAGTGTTCATGACGAAGATTTTCAAGAACGAGGTTTTAATGATGAACGGGAACGAGAATGTTTTCTACTTATTCACCAAACTCAAACACCTGTTCATGCAATTGCAGTTACGTAAGAATGTATAATCTTTCCCTCCAACCGATTTCCTGGACTATTTGAAGTTCACTAGATACTCGTTAGGACAACAAGAGGACTGTTCCGAATTCTTGGAGTTCTTATTGAATACTCTTCGTGAGCAAAACAATAGCAGAATCAAAACTCTTCCGTACAGTCCATCTGGACTGCTGGAAAAATCCTCACTCATTTACTTTGTATTGAACGTTCAAGAAGTAGCGAAAACGTATGTGAATTTCTGGAACTTCAACTAGCGTTTCCTAATATGACTAATAACCAGTCCGTGCAAAGCTTATTGTTAAATCATCTGAAAATGGAACTTTTAACAGGT
>WOGP01003906.1:0-14626 GCA_015342065.1 Leptinotarsa undecemlineata | reverse complement strand
ATGTAGACTCGCTTCTGGATTAAATTTTACAGGAAGATCAGTTGGAGACGTAAACTCGACATCCATCTCCTCTGTAGACTCGCTTCTGGATTAAATTTTACAGGAAGATCAGTTGAAGTCGTAAACTCGACATCCAACTCCTATGTAGACTCGCTTCTGGATTAAATTTTACAGGAAGATCAGTTGGAGACGTAAACTCGACATCCATCTCCTCTGTAGACTCGCTTCCGATGGCCGGTTTGCTCAACCTCCACATCCTAAGCCAATGCACTCGCCGAAAACAGCATGTACAGTGGTTCAGGCAGTGAAAGATGAACAAGGACAGCCAATCCGCCCTCTATAGCATCGAAAGTCATTCTATCATCCATGGTTGCCTATATTTTTGGTTCAACAAATATTGAGGGCACGCTGTCGGCTTCGAAAATCTCGCCTATCGGCAGTGGCGCAAAAATCCCAGTGCCGAAAACCGAACTAGGTTTGTTATTACTCACAACAGCTGCAAACTCAGAATGAATGGAAGCAAATAACTTCACAATCAGAGAATTAGGATTAAAGTGCTTGGCAATCTCAAAAGGTCTAGATCCTTCTACTCGGTAGCTAAAGCTGTTAATGAAAACTCCACAAAATCCACAATTCCACCACCAACACAAGCGGATGGTTCAGTTCCAACAATAGCCATAGAAAGAGCAAATTTACCAACTGAAGAATTTGCATTCCACTCCGCAGTTGATATTCTAGGAAAGGCAACACCCTCTATTCCCAAGCTAGAATCTACAATGCCGAAAATTATTTTTCGACAACGTCTGGTCAGGAGAATTTTAAAAAAGAACAATATCAACGAAGCGTGTGTCTGGTCCTCATGAAGTGCCCGTCATCGTACTAGTATCTTGCAGACTTTTCAACCTGTCTTACAAAAAAAGAGTTTTTTTTCTTGTTGTAAGATTGCTTGCATTCAACCCAGCCCCAAAAAAGGCAAGAAAATTCTTTCAAATAGCTATAGACCAGTCGCTTTCATATAAGTGATATCAAAAATTATGGAGAAAACTGTAAATCAGCAAATCTTTGAATATGTCGAAGTCTGCTGGAACTGCAGTATTGTCTGGCGAGAAATTGAAAAGAAAATAATACCAAAATCTAGGTAACAACTATCTGTTCCATCCAGTAGCGGTTGACACTTTTGGTGTTTATAGCCCGGACTCTCTGTTATTCGTTCATGAACTCGGAAGGAGAATAGACCAAGCAACGAAAGATCACCGTTCTACCTCTTTTTTGATAGAAAAAATCAGTATTGCTATTCATCGTGGCAATGCTGCTTCGGTCCTTGGAATTATTCCTCCTTCACATAATTTTGATGTGACCATGCATTGCCTTAATTTCAATATAGAACTGAAATATCTTCGAAACGATTCGAGATATGTGGATATTTATCAGCCCCCTGTCAAGGTTAATTCACAAGTGATTGATCCACTTTCTTCTTTTTCAGTGCGATCAATGGACTAAGGTCGTTCTTGCTTCCCAAATTTGAGTTGCAGTCCTCGTAGTTGTGGTTCCCTTCCATGCTTCAAGAAGCAAGAGCCTAATCGATCTCTCTACGAAACCCTCCTTCACTCAGAAGGATCAATCTCAGCTTGAGAAATGGTTCTTATGGAGATAATGTGAAACATGTTCTTTCCTACGAATCAGTAGAGAGTTGTCCTGAAAATCTAGAGAAGAAAACTGGATTGGATAATTCAGGAAACACTTGCTACATGAATAGCTTCTAACAAGTGTTGTTCATGACGAAAAATTTCAAGAACGAGGTTATAATGATGAACGAGAACGGAAATATTCCCTACTTATTTAATAAACTCAAACACCTGTTCTTGCACCTGCAGTTTGGTAAGAATGTATCATATTTCCCTCCAACTGATTTCCTGGAGTCTTTGAAGTCCACTTGATACTTGATAGGAAAACAAGAGGAGTGTTCTGAATTCTTGGGGTTCTTGTTAAATACTCTTCGTGAGCAAAACATAAGCAAAATCAATACTCCTGACCACTCTGGATTGAATTATTCCATACAATCCATCTCATCTTGTGTTTGTAAATATTTTGCTGAAAAAATTATCACTTGTTTACTTTGCCGTAAATGTTGAAGAGGTAGTGAAAACTTATGTGAATTTCTGGAACTTCATCTAGCGTTTCCTAATATGACTAATAACCAGTCCGTGCAAAGTTTATTGATAAGTCATCTGGAAATTGAATTTATAACAGGTGATGATCGTCTGCCAAACATGCACCACACTAAGTGACTGTTGCAAGCTGAGGCACCAGTCAATCTAATAATAACACTGATGAATTTCAAATAAGACTCAACCTCTGACGGAAGCACGAAACTCTTTTGATGGTTCGGAATAGATGAACATTCCAATCTAGCAGACCACTATTACAATATGCATGCAGTCATTGATCACACTGGTTCTGGCGTTGAATTTGGTCATTATTACGTCTTGGTCAAAGACGAACCGGATTGGTTTAAGTTTGACGATAGTCATGTCACGAAGTGTTCTGGTGATGTATCGAATCAATTGTAGCATTTGGAGACCCCCCACTTTTTATTTCATGAGAGAGGACATTGGCAGATCAAGATCTTCTGACGAAGTGGTGCTGCATGTTTTTCCAGATTTTCCTGCAGCTGAAAAAGCAAATGCGCTACTGGAATCAATGAAGTCGCCCCGGAGCGCCAATTAATTTTTATTGTTGTTTTTATTTTTGTCGTTATTGTACAATAAATTGAAGGCTTCAACATTTTGAGCGATCATCAATATGACTTTCGTAAACAAAGATCAACAGGCGACCTTCTATCGTATGTCACCCATATTTGGAATAATGCAATCGAGAAACATAGTGAGTCAAGAGCTGTTGCGCTTGATATTTCTAAGGCCTTTGACCGTTTGTGGCATGAGGGTTCGCTGGCCAAACATCAACGCAATGGTTTGTCGGATAATGTATAGCTCTTCAGCTTCCCGAATGAACTTTGCCTGCAAGTGACCGTCGATGGATATCTCTCGAATACTGTCACCATTAACAGTGTTGTAACCCAAGGATCTATATTGTCTCCAACCCTCTTTTTATTGTATATCAACGACTTATTGGAAGAAACCTTGAATCCGCCATCAAATGGCTTCCTCGAGCGTGTCTTCACTTACTTTTCTGAGTAAAGACACGCCCGAGGAAGCCATTGTATGGCGAAATACGTCTTGAAATTTGTGAAAGTCCCACTATAAAATATTTTTTGAATACTTCAGTTTTATATTTTTATCAAGTATCGGCCAGTTCCATAATATATAAAAAGGTTGGAGATTTGTCTCTCTTCTATAGATAATTTCACGGGAGGTGTTGAAGTGACTTGGTACATTTAATTCTACCAACAGCGGTACATATCAGAAATACGTCACGGACTGTTACTGCTCATCGTTTTGAGGTTCAACTCAGTACATCTCGCACTTCACTGTTTGAGGACTCTTCCATTTGGAGAACTCTGCTCGAGTGGAATAAATTCCTGAGAACGTGTTTCCCAAGGGATTCAATCTCCAGCGATTCAAATCCAATGTGAGTTGCTACTGTCGTACAGGTACCGCTCTTAGAGAGCGTGAAGGATTTTCCTGTTGTGCTTGTGTTTTGTCCTGAAAAAATAATCTTTGGAATTTTTGAAAATCTAGAAGAAATATTACTACATGGACCAAATGACGTCGTCATTTGGTCCAAGGGCCAAACTGAACAACAAGGGCTGCATATTGTTTATTGACTGTCCAGAAGTTAATTCATACTTTCAAGTTCAAGCCAGCTTTGATTTCATTTGCAATTTGCATTTACATTGCATTTGAATTCGTTGTGTAACGTTATCCACATCAATGTTATCATCAAGAGGTATCATAAATATACTTTTCTTCAAAAATTATATTCCTTTTCTCAATAGTCCCGTTTTTTCAATCAATTTTTGAGTTTGGTTCTCATTTACAATTGAATAGTAGTTATACATTTCGTAACACGCAAATACTTAGGAAAAAAGTAAGCATAACCTTCAATAAAACGTTTATTAAAAATTCGCTATCCTCTTAAACACAATGAGCATATCAATGGTGATAACCCCCAGAACTCCCGTAGCCATGTCCACCATGTCCACTCTTGGCGCTAGCAGCGGCTACAGCAAGTCCAGCAGCAGCAGCATTAGACTGTGCGATTTGCGCAGCTTCAGCTGCCCTCAAAGCTGAAGCTTCGGTCTCTTGGAGGTCTGAAAGAGCACTCTGGAGCTGACTTAAGATTTGTCCAATACGTTGTTTGGCTTCTTCAACCATAGATTGCTGTGCCGCAGCTGCGTTTCCAGCTTCAGCTGCTGCTTGCTCGGCATGCGAGGCTCCACTCTGGGCAGAAGCTAAAGCTGCAGTCAGAGTGTTGACCTGGTTTTGAGCATCCTGGGCAGCTTGCTGGGTTGCTGAGGCGACTGCTCCGAGTTGTTGGTATTGGGCAATTTCGGCTTGCACCTGTTGTTGGGCTTCGACGGCTTGTCTCTTCAGGTTTTGAACGATGGCTTGTTTTCCTACCAGGGCAGCCTGAGCCGTCTGGGCGGCCTGATCAAAAATGAAAATGGTAAATTGTTGTAATGAAATAAAGAGGAGAAATATACAGTGTGCCATGAGTTGGTAAAAAAAAATTACTTCATGGGAAATAATTACTGATCTATCGTTGATTTGTCCCCTTTGTAAAAAGTGTAGTGTTGCCCAAGTTGTTCATCAATTCCATTTCAGAGAAAGAAAATAAAGAAAACAAGGAGTACACAATGACAATGAAAAAATAAGAAAAGAGAATAAATGAATATTTATTTTGTCGGAATGGAGTGAAAACTTATAAACTCCAGGAGACCCTCTTTGTTTTCCAACTATGTAGGTGCGATTGAAAAAGAAGATAATCCACAGAATGTTACAAAATTTGGAGACCGAATAAGACAAATACAGCTATTGGTATGAACGATTGAAATTGTTCTAGACAATCATTTGTAACGAAAACATGTATGACGTGTGAATACGAGTACTTTATGATTGATTTGCTCTGGCTCATTTCCAAGTGTCAATACTTGTATGCACTTTCAGATACATTCAAACTTGACCTGCGTCAAAATCTGAAGTGATCGCTTTTTTTTGGGTTGTAATCTCTGCAAGGTTGTGTTGATTGGTGTTGTTATAATGCTTGTAACAACAAGCACTCAATAGAGCGACTTCCGATTTTTAGCATTCTGGGGTAAATATGTCACATATGAAAATAAGAGTTATATGATGATCAAGCAGAATGCGGTTGGATGTGACGTAAAATAAAAAAAATGGATTGAACTTTTACAGTATGGATTTTTTTTTTGAAATATATCAGTGAAGATCTGATTGTGATGGTGAACAGAAAAGCTCCTTTGACATAATTGAATTGAAGCCCGATCAGGTTGCAAACGAAATCTATCAAGTGGAAATCTCCAATCTGGAACTTTGGTGAATTGAGTGAATGAGAATCCATGATCTTCAGTCTCTTGTCCCACGTAATATCTAAGTATTTAATGGTATTCTGTAGTAGTTTGTGATCAAAAGTTAATGTCAGTTGAATCTGATACTCAGTAAAATGTTGAGAAAAACTAAAGGATCGTAGAAGGTAAAGTGACAATGAATTTTTGTTAGTTATGAAATAGCATATGCTAATGAAGAACAGTACCGAGAAAAATATGTGATTATGCTATCTGACTACGCTATTTGAAAAGCCTGCGGTATTGGTCAAGAAATATTACTGGAGTTCTACTCCAACACCAAACCTTTATTTTCAACACTTCGACACATGTTTCAATTACCAAGTGATCATCTTCAAGAGGAAGTTTAGTCTTCCATTAATAATCAACGTTCAACAGTAATATTTTCTAGTATTTTTACTACGATTGAGTTACTCACTCCAAAGGCGGTGTTGGCCAGATTGCTCTTAACTCCAAAAGCGGCTTGGCTTCCTGCAGTGTGTTGACTCTGGACGGCGTTTTTGGCTTGTAGGGCGGAGCTGTGAGCTAGACTGGAGAGTTCTGCGCCATTATTGCCTTTACCGGAATCGGCAATGATGTGTCCGTCAAAATCTCCGCCGTATCCGCCAGATTCGTATCCATGGTCAACTGAGATAGTTTGAGCACCGTGTTCGGGAACTACGACATTCACATGTTTCGAGATGCCGGCTGACGCAATGGCGACTGTGAAAATTTAAATTTTTTAACGTTTTTTCAGTTTTGAAAAGTATTTGATGATTTTGCATATATGTGTTTTGATTATGTTAAATAAATGTTATTTGATGAAGTTTCATCGAAAGTTTTTATAATACCCATTGGAATATTGATACACTGTATCAGTGAGTGAGTGTGAGTCATTCATGAGACATTTTTTGAGGTACTCGTATATTATCTGATCAATACGATATTCCAATTGACTTCATTGTGCTGACCAATAGATGATAATGTATATCAAAAATCAACAAACAAATCTTCTGCTAATACTTGAGCATATTTACTCTCTTCAGAGATAGAGTGAGTTTGAAAAAGTTTGCACCATATGGAAAACTTTTTTATTATCCATTTGTCAGAAAGTTTCATTTTTGATAAATATTGGCGCATTGCAGGAAACTTGGATTTGAGTTGCCAAAATTCTAAATTTTTGAACGGTGAACAGGAGAGAACCAAAAACTAACCTTATTTTCGATATTATTGAAACCGTTCATTTAAAAAGGTTGTTTGAATTTGAAAACTTTATCCAGATTTAAAATCATAGCCACCTACGTGATAAAAAAACATTTTTCTATGGTTCTAGCCTCATGAAGAGTATTTTAGTAGGTACTACTTACAAATTTGTATTACTCAATTGTTTAGTATTAAATAATTCAGACAATTATTTCTTGTCATCAAATCATTCTGATAGTTATTATAGGTATACATACAGAGTAAAATATTAATTTCACACCAAGAAACTAGTAAAAATTCAAACAATTTTCAACAAACATCGATATACTATTTCGAATGATAAATTGGACCAAATTCTACATCGAAATACTGTTATAGTAATAAGAGAGAGGCGTCTAAGGTGTATATGAGATACTAGTACCCTTTATCAGGCTAGAATCATAAAAAAATGCTTTTTTTGTTGTTTTGTCACATATGTAGCTGTGATTTCAAATGTGAATATTGTTTTCAAATTCAAACAACTTTTTTGAATAAACTTTTTTAATAATGTCGTAAATAATGGCATGTCACTCTCGATCAAAATGTCTATTTTTTGTTCTCTCCTGTAGACCGTTCGGAATTTCAGAATTTCGACTACTCAAATCCAAGTTTCCCGCAATGCACCAATTTTTATTAGGAATGAAATTATCTGACGGATGATTGGAAAAAAAATTTCCATATGGTGCAAACTTTTTGAAACTCACTGTGTACGTGTTTCAGTTTCCTCTGTATATAGCGTCACCTAATAAATTTACATCCCCGATAGCACCAAAATAATTTTATAAATATACATCTGTGGAATAGATTTCAACTAACACGACATCAAAATGTAATTGTATTTTAAGGTATTTCGTTGTTTCAAGATAATTTTCATTACAGAAAACAGGTTTCAGTTGAATTCGTTCCGATAATAATCTTATCCTGCACTTCTCAGAATGAAATATTAAACAATTGTGTGAGCTAGACGAAAACAGAAGCGCATTTTGATGTTCATCATCAATTTCTTAGGTTTATCTACTTCTTTTCGATTGTCTTCTCAATAGAGATCAGATATATAATATTTTCTTGAAAATAATACAGATAATTCGTTATTCAAGTGTTTAGATATGATTGAGAAACACTTTAGATGCAAACTGAATTGAATCAATTGAAAACCAAACGTACCGTTGGAAAGTTAGTGCAAGTACATTTTTACATTTTACTCTGGCATAAATGAAGACATGCCTCATTTTGTTCAATGTTTGCTAGTTTAACGATTGTAAACCACATAGCCTGTGTACATTCACACTCAAACTAGAGATTAACATCGTTTTACTTTCCATTTATTATATTCAACAATGATTTCTCCTGAATAAAATTACCTCATTCTCTCTAATCGATTTAAATAATGAACAATGTCAAAGTACAAATGCAGAGAAGAAGCATGTGTTGTTTTTGTAAAATGTCTAAACTTGTAGTGGTGTCAATTTGCAAATGATTTCTTGTTTCGAGGCGTAATTTTCAGAATTGATTTAAAGTAGTGAAATTGAAAAATGATCTATATGGTTACATTAATAGAAGACAATTAGAAAAAATAACAAATCTTGGTAAAATTTATGGGAATCCATTAATCTTCTAGAGTTGATCCACACATATAATAATAATAAATAATAATGTGAGCCATGTTGTTCTGGTTTGCTCACTCGAATACTAATTGTTAATTGAATACACTGAATTCAGGTCGTATATAAGTTTTAAGATTCATCTGATTCACAACTTTGCTTCAAGAAATTCGTAAGTTTCTGTGGCAAAGGCAGAATTTCATCGATTGAAATAACATAGGATAATATTGAATCTTGAATTATGAATATTCTTGACAAAAAATATCCAAATTTCACTAAAAATCCTTTTGAAACAGGGTGACAAGTCGTGACAACTGATTTACTGGTACCTGATAAAACTACCTTGTAATGAAACGCATTTTGAATACAATGTTTGATTTAAAAATTCTATAATTATCATCACGTTGAAGTTTTCGTCCATCGTTTCATGAAAGATTTGAATTCTGATGTAAGATATTTTTCAAATGAAAGTATGAATAGATATCAATTTCTTTTTTTCGCATTGAAAAATTTCAATACTTTTAATGAATACTGTTAACGTAGGCTATTCCTCATTGTTGATATTTTTGATGAATGTAATCGACTATTTCGACAAAATAAACAATTGTCAATAAATAGAATCAATCAACTTGATATAATACAGAATGTATTTCTAGCATTATAATTGTCACCAACACAGGGCAGATACACAATTTTCCAACTTGAAGAAACCAGACACCTTGTATATTGAAATTTAGTAATTTTGATAGAGGTTCAATGAAATGAATCCACTTTTTGTGGAAGAAATAATAATCTCAGGTTCATTTCGTATATAGTTTGTCAACAATTCCATTGAATATTGATTTATTGATATCTATAAAAAACAACTATGCAATGGATGATACAGACGATTGAACTCATTTTTATGTATTTGAATTTCATGCTGATCAAAAGTGTAGGATAGAGCAAATTTATGAGTTGTATGAATATTCGTGAGACGAAACTGCCTCAACTGATTTCTTCAAAGAAATGATAACTCTAAAATATTAACATGAGAACAACTCACCTCCACAAACTGCGAATACGAAAATCCTGAACATATTTTCTGAAAACAGAAATCATAATATCAATGAGAGAAAAACTGAAATTGAGATTCAGGAAAATTTTTTCAAGTATGAATCGAAAAGAGTTGAAAACTAAACTGAGAGTGTATTCATTAGTTGAATCTGTTCAAATGAAGTGATGCTGGAAAAGAAAGAAAAGGAGATTCTGATGATTATCATATATCAATTGAGTCTTGTCATCGAATGCAAAGACTAAATTCAGCAAGCCTGTTACCGAAAAGAGAAAGATAATAAATGTAATGAATAATTAATAATGAATGATTATTGATGATAACAAAAATTGCAAAGGTGAAGAATTAAAACAAAAAAATTACAATAACTGAAATAACATTTTCTCAAATTGACAATATTTGCTAAGATTCATTGAAAAATTCACTGCGGTGAATTTTCCTTAGTCACAACGATATCACCATGAAATATATGTTTTCTTGAAACTCACTGATTCACAAACTACTGCAGAAGACGTTGAAGTACTGGGAAGCTTAGAAGCCACTGATACTATTTTTTACTCATCCCTCCAGTATATATACAAGATCGAACGGGGTGGGGCCGTTGAATAATGATTGAAAAGGTAACAAATGCATAGATTGTAGTCTCAACAAAAGTTCGTTAAATCGTAAGTTTACAGAGCGTAAAGAGCCCATAACTGTCTAATTTGATAGCACCCAGAGGCGTATCGAACAGAGAACGGCCACTCTCAACTTGTCCGTGAATATGTGAGCAGATTATTACTTCTGGTGATATTGCGCGAAAAATCTGAAATTACAGAAACTAGACTGTGATTTGTACCACACTTTGATGAGGAAACTAAGCAAGTTCAATGACGAGAACGCTCTGTTGAATTCTCAATCTCTTTCAAATCAAACGTATATTTTGTGGAAAATGATTGAAACCTTTGTTTGAATTTCGATAATGTAGTTTGTGAAGGAGATGCCATTTCCTCTTCCGAAGAATGACGTCAATTCACGAATATCAAAAATAAACGAGGCCAGTGGAAAAGTCAAGCATACACATCGAACGCCGAAAGATATTCGTCCACTGTCTTCCACTGTAGCTTCTACTGAGTAGCAACTGGATGAAACTAGGGTACAAAGACAAAGTATTCGTGAAACAATACAGGGCTGAAGCATACATGTATTGCTAGAGTCACTGTCATTAAAGGAGAAGCCTGAGTAAGTAAAAGCGATGACATATCTCCTTTTGAAAACAGACAGGAAACTCAATCCTCGAAAATAATATTAACTTTGCCAAACAGGTTTTGTCTTCTATCTTTCGCTGCAGGGCATCTAGAGGGAATCCGGACCCAAAGATTCAACACCAGACAAAACAATTATGCATTGGTGGAGTCACTATCCCCAACAAGCCTGAGTAAGAACAGGGACAACAACAGTTCATCATGTTTTCTGCAAATATTAGGCAGTAGATCACAGGAGGCAAACGGTTTATGGACAATTCAAATCCATCAAGGAACCGGTAAAAACGTGTACAGGGTACAAGATTGTTGTAAATGGGTGTTACTGAAAGCTTATTTTCAGTAACACCCAGCTTAGTTTCAGTGAAGTAACTATAAAACACGCAATCTATCACCCCAAATTTTTAAGTACTGACTGCTTCTGTTTCATAGTCATCAAACTCACTTATACTTGGCTTTGAACTGGATCTTAAGATTTTTGCAAAACCGTTACTTTCAGCGTTTTCTTAAATTTACGATGTTTCCATCTGTTCCACAATTCAGTAATGTTTTCAGTAGATTTTATATAGAAATCCTATGACCTAGTCGTCCTTACTGTGAAGTCTATTCGTACTTATTTATTGAGGTCGAAGTTAAGTATGAAACTGTCACGCTCACTTTACTTTTCTTCAGATGGATTAGATATGAGCAAGTATGCAACAGACAATGTGGCTCCTTGTCGTTATAATCTATATGCAATTTCAAATCACAGTGGGACTACTTACAACGGACATTACACAACATATTGCAGACACCCATATAGTGGCACGTGGCATGAATACAACGATTCACACGTGATCCCAATTTCGCCAAATTCACTTTTAAGCGATGCGAGGCATATGTCCTCTTTTTTTTATAATCTTAGTTCTTTGAATTGATTTGTATTTTATGATTATTCCAAATTTCGTTATTTATTGTAAAATACATTTTTTAATTTTACCAATTTGGTTACAATAAAAAATATCGCAACTATTTGGCGAAGAAATAGTTTGACAGAGAAAGCTTGGCTGAATGAAACTTCTTTTGAAATCAGTCTTTCCAACATGAAACGCACCATAGAACCGATAGATGGCTTCTGGTGAGAGGGATTGGGTGAAACACATCCGTCTTGAAATTAATTTGAGGTCCAAACGAAACGAGTAGACTAATATCCTTACGGATAACCAGACTGCATTTAAGTACCCAAAATGTCATTAAAATTGGTCAAATAATAAGTGACTATTCGAAATAGAATGACTACTTACGATAATAATTATACAACTTCCATACTATGAATTGTATTGAAGAAGGGTTTCAATACATGTTAGATTCATCAGTTGGACTGGTATTAGGTCTGAACTCCCTATGGGATTGCCTGAATCCATGGTGAGGGACCAGATTACAAGGAGAGTCTATAGGAAATATGGAGTTCTATGGAAATTAATGCAAAAAAAACTTCATGAACAGATCTAGAAAGAAAACTACATTGACACTAAAGGAATTCACTCAGAATATTTAATGGTTCATTACTGGATATTCAAAGGATACTTCAATATGACCAGGATTATGCATTTTCGATCCCATTTTGATTTCTTCTGAAAAAGTTGGAATTATTGATTTAATAACAAAGAGAGACGCTTTTGAGGGCATCAAGACATTTTTATTGTTTTTTTTTTAGCTGGATCACAAGACATAAATCTGAAAGCATGACATCTTATGTGATGACTTTCTTATTCGTTTTATTCAGGAAAATCTTCTTCACCATACAACAAATAAAGGCTAGATTATATAATTACGTTTTTTTCTTTTTCACTAACCACCAAACGTTTATAACAAAAAATATGTATATTCAACTTTATAATACATTAATTTACATGAATGGTAGATGATGCCTGGCAATCTCATCAACAAATACTAAAAAACAAAACTACTTTCCATAACTTCTTTCTTTTTCAAGCTGTCAGCTGAGATGCAGAATGATTCCACCAAATTTATTAGGTCTGAACTGTTTCCTAGGGTAGTTTTCGATAGATACATATTGAAATGAAGATAAGATTTTTTTTCTGAATGAAAGTTTCTCGGCTTTTTTTCATATAATTTGATGTTCATGTGAAAGTATATCTTTGTAAGTTTTTTTTTAGTTTCTATCTGAAAGAAATTCAATAATCCGAACCAACTGAAAGGATATTTTTGAAGAATTCATTTTGCAGTCATTTTATTTCTCTTTTTTTTTGTAAATTCATCACATTTTTTGTTGGAAAAAGTATCGAAAACTATCGAATCGGTTTCAAGAACATACTAGTCCTCAACAATTCACATATGTAATATTATCAATCTCATTATTTATTCAATCCGGTGAGTTCGTTAATACAACAGTTCATTCATTATGAAGAACAGAAAGAAATTGCAACCACTAATTGATTAGGTATTGAGGATTTTTTCTATACTGAACAACAGGTAACATTTTCATTGCTTTCATGAAAGAGCCAATGAAAGTGGCAGATTTCAAATGATTTGAAATGATATTTTAAGTTAATGTTTCTTTATATGAGAGAGACGTCCATAATATGATAGGTATGGTTATGAGATCCAATTATCAATTTTGAGAATAATTCATTTTTGATGAGCTAAATGAATAATGCATTTGTTAGAGGCAAATTTCTGCCTCATCATTCCCAACATAAAAGTAATTCTTTAGAGTAGAATGCACCTTCTTAGCAAGGGCAGGACGACACAGGACGGAAACATGCCGGGATGGAAACATGACGTGAAGTTTCAGTTTTCTTTCTATAGCTTCTTATGGTGGCACGTATTAAGGCAGGCACCGGACAGACACAAGTCAGGACGAACCAGGCACATGCCGTGCCGTCTCCGCTCGAAAAACGAAAGCTTCCTGTGCCTGTTCCAGACCGTCCTCCCACACCTGCTTCTTTCGTCAACACAGCGCATGCTTGATCTTGTATTTCAGTGGTCTACGAAGACACCACGAGATATTTCATTCAGTCGAGGACCTATGTTTTTGATTGCGGAGAAACTCACGATAATCCGTTAGTTAGGGAAATTATTAATTACGCTGTAGATGACCCCTGCCGATAGAGAAGGCTCCGACACTCTGTTGAATGACTCCCTTATGTCACCCGTTGACAGATAAAGATTCATGTCTGAGGACATTCATGCTGCCATCCCACCATCAGTCAGGGCCCATTTGTCCCTCTGACAAACATCAGCCAAAAGAGTAAGGGAGTCGGGCTCCAACCTGAACGAAACCAAGATGACTTTCCACCACAAGATATTCAGGCGTCTTTTCTTCAGACGTCATTTTTTCAGCCGTCAGGATTATCGCTATAAAAATATGGAGGATTTCGAGGAAAAGTGAAAGAAAAAATGTTTAGTAAAAAATATCAGAAATAAGTGAAACCGACTGGAAAGATTCAGATGATAGTATTCAGTTATTTATTGAGTATAAATTATATATCAGTTCAACATACAATAATACTATAATAGTAGGGGAGCCCACGATGCAAAATGAGGATTTACTCGAGCGTCATAGACACATATTAGGTTGCAAAGCTTAGAAGACAAAAATGTTATATAATATAAACCCTTTCATCGGTGGGGAAAGCGGCTATAGATTTTGAAATATGTAAAAAAATACTGATGCATGGACATACTCGAGCGCGTCAGATATTGATAGCATCAATGTCCTACGTATTTTTAATTATGTTCATATGTTTATAAAAGAAAAAAAAATTGGCGAGCGCGTCAGACTTTCTAAGGGGGTGTTAAGTACATCAAAAAAAAGCTCTTATTCAATAATCTGACGATTTCAATCTGACCCAAACTCGCGGCCATTATTATAATATGCAAAAAAATTCGTCATTTTGAAATACTCAAGAGCGTCAGAATCTGATGATTATCTGGAGGGATTCGCCTCATGTGACGAAAAAAA